>JAVJIF010034278.1:0-137531 GCA_038442645.1 Agave tequilana | reverse complement strand
TTCTGTATATGTTTATTTGATGGACATTGGGATGATCTATATGATGAAAATGAGATTTATAAGTGGCTGATGTTAGCCGAAATAAAAATTATTGTATTGAGATGGAGTCTATATTTCAGAGGAGATGCTACCGAAATTTCTTTAGTATATTCTGATTAACGAGCAATAAGGTTGATGATCATGAAATTTTGAGGTAATTAAACCTGGGACCGTTACAATGAGTGTAGGTGTTTATGAAACCTAAATAAACTTCTCTTAACCTAGATTATACCATTTACCCTAAGTTAATGATGGGGGTAGGTATGCATGCTAGGGGAGATCAAGGGTTGAGATCTCCTTGATGAGAGTGGAGCCATGTGGCAACTAAGGAGAGCCCCCCTATCTTGTAAATTGCACCAAAACTCTAGTGGTCTACCCATTTTGCCCCCACCCTCTTCTTCATTCAGATCTGAAAATTTCTCTTCAAGAAAAAAAAAACAAAGGGAGAGAACTTGAAACCCTAACAAGCTTCAACCTCCTCTCAAAATCCTCCTTGATGAGATGAATACCTCTCCCTAAAACTATCTTTCCTCCCTTACCTTTCTTCTTCACCCCAGACCGGAGCCAAGGGGATACGCGCGCAGCACGCAGCAACAGCACGCGCGCGCGTACTGCTGGCTGGCCGCGCGCACGCGGCCTGGAGAGAGGGAACGCGCGCGCGAATTGGGGGGGGAGCCGGAGCTAGTAGGGGAGGGTGATTTTGAGGTGACTTGGGGAGATTGCTACTACTACATAGGGATTTTGAGGCTCCAACTTGCATTTCTAGATTTCAACTCAAGACAAAAAGGGGTTGTTGTGAGGGAAGAACATCAAAAAAAAATTGTGTAGAGGTCTATCTACACAAGGTGAGTAAACCTAAACCCTTAGAGTAACTATGCATCAATTTAAGATGATTAGGAATTTGCCAATCATGTGTGGATGACCCAAATTTGTGTAACATTCGTTGTTTTTATTTATTATTATATTAGATGAGATCTAATTGTGCATTACATAATCGTTACCTCTTTTAAATTGTAAATTGATGGGATGCATGTGTAAGGGAGTATGTTTCAATTTGCCAATCATGCTTGGATGAACCAATTTCGTATGATATTCGCTGTTTTTCATTTATTATTATTATGATAGTCGAAATCAAATTGTACGTTACATAATCGTTACCTCTTTTAAGTAGGAAATGATGGGATGCATGTGTGGGGTGTATGCTTCATACCAATAACTCTATGGGTAATAAGATAATGACATCGAGTCTTATGGTTATGCTTACTTCAACGGAGGGGAAAACCCCTCCTTACACTTTGGCATCGTATTAGACATCATCAAGTAAAATGGAATAACGCATGCATTCATGTAGGGTTAAATGTTGCATGACATGATTTTACCATGATATAGTGAAGCTATTAAGTATGTATTTTTTTTCCTCTTGATATGCATCAATTGTGCGTGTATGGCGTGTAAATGTAGCCTTTAAATTCTTTGCAAAGAGTATAATGACTTAAACTGCATATGCATTATATATGCTAAGTGGAGGAAGGGACCGAGCGGGAGCCGGTAGGAGGGGGAAGACAGGGACTTGATATATAATTATGAATATACTAAATGGAGGAAGGGACCGGGCGGGAGCCGATAGGGGGGAAGACGGGGAATTTATACATTTATATATATATATATATATATATATATATATATATATATATATATATATATATATATATATATATATATATATATATAATGAGAACATAAAAGGGAGGAAGCGGCCGGGCGGGAGCCGGTAGGAGGAGGAAGACGGGGAATTTCATTTGAATTGGAAATTATGTATGAGCAAACTGTCAAGCCTTGTCTCATGTTAGTAATTTATATTAAACCTAGAGTGTCACCACCAAGTAAAATGGTAAACCGGTTGATGTAGAAGGATACGTCCACAATTACTTTCTCGCATATACATGTAAGTAATTTATCTTGTGTAATGGCATATAGGAAGGTAACTCATGGTGGTAGAGACATGTAGATCACAACTGTATGGGGCCTAAGATAAAGTAAGTTAAGGTAGAGGTTACATCATCTTATTGGCTTAGTTGTAAATTACCTCTCTAAGAATGTTCGGCTTATGAAATTTCTGTATCAGTACCCTATTTGCATGGTTTACTCATTAAGCTGTCGAGCTCATTTTATTTTCTTTCCATCTTTTCAGGTTTGGATAAGGGTAAGGGGCCACTCTAGCCGGGAGGATTAAATAATAGAACGAATGACATATGATTGTATTATTTTTGGTTAACCCTTTCTATATTTATACATATATAGTTTCTACTTCAGTATCTTGTGGATGAATATGCTTATGGTGCACCCAGTGTATGTAAATTGTCCTTGTGGTATTTTAGAACTAGGGACTCATATGTTATGTAATATTTTTGAACTATGGACTCCGATTATATGTAATGTTCAGGAACTATGAATGGTGACCATGCATGAAAGTGTTGTGTTGGGAATTAAATCCTTGTTGTTATATGCTGTTAAGATGCAAAATTGAGAAGGTGATGCAAGCTTGTGATGTATGTATAAAGTTGGATATGAGATGTATTGTGCTATGATAAGTAGGCTATGTTGGCCGAAATCCTTATATGGAATAAGTAGGCCGTGAGGTCGAAATTGAAGATATGTGACATGTAGAGGAATGAATTTTTAGGTGAGGTGCTGTCAAAATTTTTCTTGTTAGATTAATGGAAATCTGAAATTTATGAGGGCCTTTAGACTAACTTCTTGCGTATAAATTTTGGGACCGTAACAGTTGGTATCAGAGCCAGGTTTAGGCAAGGTTAGCTTAGATAGATGTCGCATACGGGATTGATTATGTAATTATGTGTAACTTGTATGTATGCTTGGGTAGTTAGACGAGGGGTATTGGAGAGACAGTAGAATCTTAGGGTTTTTGACCCTGAAATGTATGGTATTTAACTGTTCTCTTACATTTGAATTTGGGTACCCGCATACCTTAGTTCAAATGGATCCTGCAAAAGGGTGCAGGCCCTTTTGTATGGAATTTCAGTGATATGGGACACTGGAAAGGGGAGAGCAATCAAAATATCACACAAGTCGGGGTTAAACCAATTGGAGGGACACCCGAGTCCAATGGAGAATCTATGAAAAATGGGTATGATTAAAGAATTGATGATTCTCTAACATGTCTTGCTAAATACATGCAGCTTATTGTTTTGAGGAATTGGAAGACAAACCATCTAATGTAAATCTTTTACTTCTACAGATAGGAGATTCTGATATGCCAGGATCATCATCTGATGATTCGGGGTCAGAAAGTTTGAGTTGGATGGCGGATCACATGGATTGGGATTACGAATCAGATGAGACTGATCCAGCTATCATCTTTAATGGCCCCCCAGACAGCAAGGATACAGAAGTTCTAATGAGACATGATGATGGAGATGCAATTAGTGAGGCTGAGGTGCTATAAGAAATATACCAGCAACTGTGGACCAGGGAGTCTTGCCTAGCGATGAGATAAATCCCGAAGGAAGGATTTTTTTTGGAGGTATTTGGTGGGACTCCAGCTGAACCGAAGATATGGATCTTTACGATGACCATGAGTATTGGAGATGTGAGGATGATGCTGTCTTGGAGGAAGTGAACCTGGAGGAAGAAGAAGACCCTGAGGAAGTGAACCCTGAAGAAAAAGACCCTGGAGAAGTGAATCCTGAAGATGAAGAAGACCCTGAGGAAGAGGAGCAAAAGGGAGGTGATTTTGTAGGGGACAACAAGGAGGAAAGCTTCACTGATTCTAATATAACTCTCTGATAGAGACCATGGTGTGGTGGCATTTTGGAAGGAAAAGTGTTGGCTCATATAAGTAGGGCTTTTGGGTGGGAAAGTGATTGTATGTGTTATGTAAGCAATGTGTGTGAACGATGTACCTCATTATAAATGCACTTGTATGTTTTGTAAGAATGTAAACATGTCAATGTAAATTTTGTTATGAAAACATTTTGAAGATAAATGAAACTGGTATTTTATTTCTGGAACTGTTCTGTTTGTTGTCATTTTGTCGCCGTTAATAAAATTTGACTATTCTTTTAGGTATAGATGGACTTAAACTTTCCTCCACCTGATGCTAACTCTGAAGGCAATGTCCCATTGCACAGCGCAATCGGGAGCGTGTATCCCCCGACAAATCATGAGTTTGGGGGTGAATAATCAAATGCCAACCAGAGAGTTCTGGACAGAATACCGGATTGGCTGGTGCAGCTGGCAACTGTTAATAATCCCCGTAGAGCCCTAGAGCAATTCCAGAAGCTAAATCCACCAGCATTTAAAGGAGGGGTTGATCCAATACAAGCTGAAGAGTGGCTTCGCCAGATCGAGAAGATACTTGATGTCATGGAATGCACTGAGAGCCAACGGGTATCTTTCACCTCTTTTATGTTCCAAGGGGAGGCAGAGCGTTGGTGGAAAATGATTAAAAGTGGGGCTAAAACCTTGGGAAAGGAAATCTCTTGGAACTTTTTTGTTAAAAAGTTTAATGAAAAGTACATACCAGGAGTGGTGAAGGACAGGCTTGCAATGGAATTTCAAGATCTAAAACAGGATCATTTGACGGTGAGCCAATATGAAGCCAAATTTACTCAACTGTCAAGATATGCTGAGAAATGGTGTTTGAAGAGGAGGATGGGACAAAAAGATTTGTGAGGAGCTTGAAGCCTGAAATCAGGAGTAAATTGATTCCATTCCAACTACAAATTTATAGCCAAGCTGTAGAGAAGGCACTAGAAGTTGAAAGGGATATGCAAGAGATTCAGGACATGAGGATCAGTGAGCTGCCGTCCGTAAAGCGCCCCAGGTATACTAATACACCGAGCTTTGGAGCTTACCCCATGAGGCCCGACAGAGGCGCCGGGTCTCCCCTAATGCCCGTCCAAGGAACTAGGGTGAATTCGTGGCCCAGGAGTAGGGGGTTGCCTCATGCGGCGTCACCAATATCCTCCCCACGCTCCAGCTTTGCGGGGAACATGTGGTGCCCAAGGTGTAACCGAAATCACACTGGCAGTTGCTCCTCGGTAAACAATGCTTTGCTTGTGGCAGGCTGGGTCATATGAAGAGAGATTGTCCAACTTTACACGGACATCCAGGAGCTAGTAGGGGAACAAGTAGACCGACCATGGGCATCGCCCCATCAGCGGGAGGATAAACAATCGCCTTTCGGCAACCTGTCAACAAGACTCGCACAGCCATGAATCAAGCATCAGTGCAACAACCCAGAGCTCAAGAAAGAATGAATGCAATAACTCCGCAGGAGGCTCGAGCATCTAATGCAGTGGTTGAAGGTACTGTCTGTGTATATGGAGATATTGCTCGAGTATTATTTGATCCCGGTGCTACCCACTCATTTATTTCTTCATCATTTGCTACAACAATTAATAAGGAATCTGAATCATGAATTACCAACTAGTGGTGTCAACCCCGGTAGGCACAAGATTGACCACTAGTGAATACTATAAGGGATGTGAAATTATTATAGGAGAAATGAAAACACAAGCAGACCTGATTAAAATAGGAGAGATGGAATATGACATCATTCTAGGAATGGATTGGTTGTCAACATATCGTGCTCATGTAGACTGTCACCAGAAGAGAATAATTTTTAAGCTAGAGGGAGCTCCAGAAAAAGTTTATGAAGGGTGAAGAATAAAATTGGCACTTTAGTCATTTCAGCCATAAAGGCCGTTAAGTTATTAAGGCGAGGGTGTCAAGGATTCCTAGCAACTATTATTGGTGAGGAAGACGAGATGAGAAAAATTGAAAACATAGAAGTTGTAAGAGAATACCCTAATATTTCCGGAGGATTTACCCGGCTTACCCCCAGATAGGGAAGTAGAATTTTTTATTAATCTTCTACCAGGGACAAGTCTCATATCCAAGGCACCCTATAGAATGTCGCCCACAGAAATGAAAGAATTAAAGGACCAGCTGCAAGAGTTACTAAGTCTCAGATTTATTCGGCCGAGTGTATCACCTTGGGGTGCTCCTGTATTATTTGTTAAGAAGAAGGATGGGAGCATGAGGCTGTGCATAGATTATCATGAACTGAACAAAGTCACTTTCAAAAATCGATATCCACTGCCGAGGATTGATGACCTCTTTGACCAACTTCAGGGTGCCAGCATATTCTCCAAGATAGATCTAAGATCCGGATATCATCAATTAAAGATTAAACTGGAAGATATTTCTAAGACGGCCTTTCGGACCAGATATGGTCACTATGAGTTTTTAGTGATGCCATTTGGCTTGACCAATGCCCCAGCAGTATTTATGGACTTGATGAATAGGATCTTCCAGCCATACCTAGATCAATTTGTGGTGGTATTTATTGATGACATACTAATTTACTCAAGAAGCACAGAAGAACATGAAAGACACTTAAGAATAATATTACAACTATTGAGAGAGAAGCAACTCTATGCAAAACTTAAGAAGTGTGAGTTCTGGCTGAATAAAGTTGGATTCTTGGGTCACATCATAGATAAGGAAGGAATATCAGCGGACCCTACGAAGATCGAGGCGATTAAGGAGTGGCCTCGACCTACCAATGTCACGGAAGTGCGAAGCTTCCTAGGATTGGCTGGGTATTACCAGAGATTTGTAAAAGGATTCCCCAAAATAGCTGCATCCTTATCTCAGTTAACCAAGAAAGACTTCAAATTCTATTGGGGAGATAGTCAGGAGAAAAGTTTTCAAGAACTAAAGGATAAACTAACATCGGCTCCAATCTTAGCCATGCCCACTGGGACCGAAGGTTATGTTGTATACAGTGATGCGTCGAAGTCAGGACTGAGGTGTGTATTGATGCAACATGGGAGAGTAATTGCATATGCTTCTAGACAACTAAGGAACCATGAGAGGAATTACCCAACCCATGACCTCGAGCTAGCTGCAGTCATTTTTGCCTTAAAAATATGGCGACACTACCTTTATGGGGTATCATGTGATATATATACAGATCATAAGAGCCTAAAATATATCTTTACCCAAAAGGAATTGAATATGCGTCAAAGAAGATGGTTGGAGTTAATGAAGGATTATGATTTGGACATTCATTATCACCCTGGGAAGGCCAATGTGGTGGCCGACGCTCTGAGTAGGAAGTCTGGGGGATCCTTAGCTGTATTGTTAACCCAACAATCGGACTTGTTACGAGAGATGGAGAGGATGCAACTTGAAATCCAAATAAGAGGACCCCGGTGGGGGATGAATCAGGTAAATCAAGTCAGCATTGGCTTTGACCTCTACGAAGAAATCAAGGAAGCACAACAGAAGGATGACAAGGCAGCTAAAATTTTTGAAAGGGTGCAAAGAGGCGAAACTAGAGATTTTACCATTATAAGAAATTTACTGAGGAAAGAGAGCCGAATATATATACTTCCAGACTTTGGGCTCAAAGAGCGAATTATGACTGAAGCTCATCGCACTCCTTATACAGCACACCCAGGAACAACAAAAATGTATCAGGATCTGAGAACAAATTTTTGGTGGGAAGGAATGAAAAAGGACATAGCTAATTTTGTGCAGAGATGTTTGATATGCCAACAAGTGAAGGCTGAACACAAGAAGCCTCCGGGACTCCTCATGCCCTTGCAAATCCCTGAATGGAAGTGGAGCAATATTACTATGGATTTTGTGACAGGGCTCCCTAGATCCCCTCAAGGATATGATGCCATGTGGGTGATAGTCGACCGACTCACAAAGTCCGCTCATTTCCTACCCATTCGAATAAACTATTCGATGGATAGGTTAGCCCAAATCTACCTCCGAGAAATAATCAGGATCCATGGAGTTCCCGAGATAATTGTATCAGATAGAGATCCTCAGTTTCAGTCAAGGTTATGGGTCAGTCTATCCCAGGCCTTGGGCTCTAAACTACACCAAGTACAGCGGCGTATCCGCAGACTGATGGGCAGTCAGAAAGGACTATACAGATATTAGAAGACATGTTGAGAGCATGTATATTGGATTTCGGAGGCAATTGGGAAAAGTACCTACCATTAGTAGAGTTTGTATATAACAATAGTCATCAATCCACTATAGGGATGCCGCCATTTGAAGTCTTGTATGGTAGTTGCGTAGATCTCCGATTTGTTGGAAAGAGATGGGAGACCGAACATTGTTCGGAACTGATATAGTTCAAGAAACAACAGAGAAAATTCGGATAATAAGGAAGAGAATGAAGGCGGCCCAAAGTAGACAGAAGACGTATGCAGATTGGTGCCGGAGACCCTTGGAGTTTGAGAAGGCGACAAAGTTTTCTTGAGAATATCACCAATGAAAGGAATGATACGCGTTGGCAAACGGAATAAATTGGACCCCCGTTTTATTGGGCCTTTTGAAATATTGGAAAGAATTGGACCTCTGGCCTACCGGTTAGCCTTGCCACCAGAGATTGAGAAAATACATAACGTATTTCATGTGTCGCAATTTAGAAAATACATACCAGATCTGGGCCATGTCCTCAGCTACTCACCACTGCAACTCCAAGAGGACTTATCATATACGGTGGAGCCGGTACGAGTTCTAGACCGTAAGGAGAAACAACTGCGAAACAAATCAATTCCTTTAGTAAAGGTATTGTGGAGGAGTAAAGAGATCGAAGAAACTACCTGGAAACCAGAAGAAGAGATGAGGAAAACCTACCTACAGCTTTTCTAAGGTACGTCAGGCTTCGGGGTCGAAGCTCCCTTTTAGGGGGTAGAAATATAACAACCAATATTTTTTTTATCTAAAATCTTTCCTCACCCTAATTATAAAGATTATTTGTAAATGATTCATTTAAAGTTGTTACTTCAATTTTATAATAACAACAATTTAAATCCCTTTAGGTGACTCACTCCCCTTTTATTTAAAACAAGGTAATTGGGAGAAAAGGGGCATGAGTGTATAAATGTATGTGTATGTGTACCAAGTATTTGTATTAATAAGAGTATGAGTGTAGGTGTTTATGAAACCTAAATAAACTTCTCTTAACCTAGATTATACCATTTACCCTAAGTTAATGATGGGGGTAGGTATGCATGCTAGGGGAGATCAAGGGTTGAGATCTCCTTGATGAGAGTGGAGCCATGTGGCAACTAAGGAGAGCCCCCTACCTTGTAAATTGCACCAAAACTCTAGTGGTCTACCCATTTTGCCCCACCCTCTTCTTCATTCAGATCTGAAAATTTCTCTTCAAGAAAAAAAAAACAAAGGGAGAGAACTTGAAACCCTAACAAGCTTCAACCTCCTCTCAAAATCCTCCTTGATGAGATGAATACCTCTCCCTAAAACTATCTTTCCTCCCTTACCTTTCTTCCTTCAACCCAGACCGAAGCCAAGGGGACACGCGCGCGCACGCAGCAACAGCAGCAGCAGCACGCGCGCGCGTGCTGCAGGCTGGCCGCGCGCGCGAGGCCTGGAGAGGGGAACGCGCGCGCGAATTGGGGGGGGAGCCGGAGCTAGTAGGGGAGGGTGATTTTGAGGTGATTTGGGGGAGATTGCTACTACTACATAGGGATTTTGAGGCTCCAACTTGCATTTCCAGATTTCAACTCAAGACAAAAAGGGGTTGTTGTAAGGGAAGAACATCAAAGAAAAATTGTGTAGAGGTCTATCTACACAAGGTGAGTAAACCTAATCCCTTAGAGTAACTATGTATCAATTTAAGATGATTAAGAATTTGCCAATCATGTGTGGATGACCCAAATTTGTGTAACATTCGATGTTTTCATTTATTATTATGTTAGATGAGATCTAATTGTGCATTACATAATCGTTACCTCTTTTAAATTGTAAATTGATGGGATGCATGTGTAAGGAGTATGTTTCAATTTGCCAATCATGCTTGGATGAACCAATTTCGTATGATATTCACTGTTTTTCATTTATTATTATTATGATAGTCGAAATCAAATTGTACGTTACATAATCGTTACCTCTTTTAAATAGGAAATGATGGGATACATGTGTGGGGTGTATGTTTCATACCAATAACTCTATGGGTAATAAGATAATGACATCGAGTCTTATGGTTATGCTTACTTCAATGGGAGGGGAAAACCCCTCCTTACACTTTGGCATCGTATTAGACATCATCAAGTAAAATGGAATAACGCATGCATTCATGTAGGGTTAAATGTTGCATGACATGATTTTACCATGATATAGTGAAGCTATTAAGTATGTATTTCTTTCCTCTTGATATGCATTAATTGTGCGTGTATGGCGTGTAAATGTAGCCTTTAAATTCTTTGCAAAGAGTATAATGACTTAAACTGCATATGCATGTATGTATGCTAAGTGGAGGAAGGGACCGAGCGGGAGCCGGTAGGAGGGGGGAAGACGGGGACTTGATATATAATTATGAATATACTAAATGGAGGAAGGGACCGGGCGGGAGCCGGTAAGGGGGAAGACGGGAAATTTATACATTATATTTATATATATATAATGAGAACATAAAAGGGAGGAAGGGGCCGGGCGGGAGCCGGTAGGAGGAGGAACACGGGGAATTTCATTTGAATTGGACATTATGTATGAGCAAACTGTCAAGCCTTGTCTCATGTTGGTAATTTATATTAAACCTAGAGTGTCACCACCAAGTAAAATGGTAAATCGGTTGATGTAGAAGGATACGTCCACAATTATTTGCTCGCATATACATGTAAATAATTTATCTTGTGTAATGGCATATAGGAAGGTAACTCATGGTGGTAGAGACATGTGACCATAACTGTATGGGGCCTAAGATAAAGTAAGTTGAGGTAGAGGTTACATCATCTTATTGGCTTAGTTGTAAATTACCTCTCTAAGAATGTTCGGCTTATGAAATTTCTGTATAAGTACCCTATTTGCATGGTTTACTCATTGAGCCGTCGAGCTCATTTTATTTTCTTTCCATCTTTTCAGGTTTGGATAAGGGTAAGGAGCCACTCTAGCCGGGAGGATTAAATAATGGAACGAATGACATATGATTGTATTATTTTTGGTTAACCCTTTCTATATTTATACATATATGGTTTCTACTTCAGTATCTTGTGGATGAATATGTTTATGGTGCACCCAATGTATGTAAATTGTCCTTGTGATATTTTGGAACTAGGGACTCATATGTTATGTAATATTTTGGGAACTATGGACTCCGATTATATGTAATGTTCAGGAACTATGAATGGTGACCATGCATGGAAGTGTTGTGTTGGGAATTAAATCCTTGTTGTTATATGCTGTTAAGATGCAAAATTGCGAAGGTGATGAATGGAATAAGTAGGTCGTGAGGCCGAAATTGAAGATATGTGACATGTAGAGGAATGAATTTTTAGGGGAGGTGCTGTCAAAATTTTTTTTGTTAGATTAATGGAAATCTGACTTCTTGCCTATAAATTTTGGGACCGTAACAAGATTAAACAGTGACAACAGGGAATCGATTACAGATCATGAATGTTATTTATTAATAAGAGATAATTAGAAATCAGTTAAGATAAAAGATCACTTGAGACCCATCAACTATGATTGGATAATTATACAATTGGTTATGTTGACACTGATATAAGCAGAATCCGAAGTTGATATTAGAAGTGAACTAAGCAAATGAAATTGAAAATTATCTTCAAATAACTCGATGTAACCGTGATATAGAAAACTATGTCAATTGGGATATATGTAATTGATGCAGTATGATAGAAATAGTGTATTGATTTAACTATTGAAGGTTTTGTAATATTGATAACTCGGATGGGATCGGGACACTTCGGTTAATTAGCAATTATGAACGTGAAATGATGGAACTGATCAAAGTAGTTGATAATGAACTGAATTAGAGCAACTGAATTCCTAACACTACCGGACATGTTTGATAAATAGCTTGAACATCAAAAGCTTATTGTTAAGCCAAGTACACGGGATACTCAAACATTATGTAGTATATTGAGTATTGATCTTATAAATACTGTTTTCATATTTTTTGTGTTTCATGATATATATATGCTCATAACGTGATTTTGTGTATCAACTAGCACACTTGAGGCAGTAAGAGTCAGCTGGTGACCTACATGATTATATATCGATTAAGTTGTTAATCGGTAGGAACTAAAAGCAATTGGTTGGATAAATAACTAAGATTCATCGAACCTGATGAGAAGTGAAAAAATAAAACCTTCGAACCAGAACTCTCAAGTAGATATCATACTTTTAGCGATTAATGATTTTTAATGAAAACTACTGAATAAGATCAGGTCTGATGATTATCCGATAATGGGCGACCGATGATGTTGTATAAGTATCAAGCGAGTAATTAAACTGCTGAAAACCTGTTAGAGTCAGTATTGAGTAAATCTGACAACTTAATATTAAATATATCTATTATGATGGTTAATTCGATATCAACAAAACAAATACCGATAGTATTGAACTAGTATTTTTGGTATGTCTCCCCGATACACCGGAGACTTTCGGGTATCCTTGCAATTGATTTAGCAGAACATTAGAATCCTCTATTAGGCTTGGAAGTCACATCTTTATAGTGACACCGATTATATCTAACCGGTAAGAGTTAGATAATTACCTTAATAATTGAAAGTTAGTAATACAGACGAAAAATTGAGCGTCATGTCAATGAGATTAGTAATCCAGTATGGGTAAGTGATATGTGTATGTGTACGCATGTACACATGTGTGTGGTTTGATTCATATGCGAACACAGATGATGGTTCGGCTAGTAAATGACTGTGTGATTTGGAAGTAGAAGATAGAAGTAAGCAATAATAAAACATGCTGTACAGAAGTCAGTAGCGTTAACACCAGTATTGGTGAAACTTGGGGTAAATTTAGGCTGTACCAAATAAAAGTACTAAAACCAGTCCTTACTTGAAATAAAGGATAATTACGATATCAAAAGTGTAATAATTCATTAATATCAGAATTGTCGTGTAACTGTCATTTATATTAGAAGTGATGAGAAGATTTTGAATTAAATTAAGTTGTAGCCAATAGGCAGTTTGCCTGAGGATAAAAGGGGCAAATGATGATAAATCCCAAATGTTAATTAAATGATAAAAGGTGAATAAGTATTATGATTAGGAGAAGCGAATATTGGTATTACGAGTCAGAACTTGACCGGTAAGATATTGGAGATCATTAAGTTAAATGCTTACATGGGTGCATGATTGACACGTTATTGTGTATGCATAGTAGTCTAACACATACCTCTTAAAAAGAAATAGTTTTATGAATGAGCATCATACTTGACTTCATGCACATGTTTGGCTACACATATACTGGAATGATATAACATGTTGGTTATCTTGAAAAGGCTTGCATGTTGCTAGTTTAATAAGTGGTTACTTATACATGTTAACGTCTTTCTTAATATTGGCATGATGTAAAGTAGGAATCATGTGAATCCTTTATATTATTATTATCTCATGGATCCTTGCATGTGGTTATTACATGAAGGATATGATATTTACATATTATGATACGTGGTAAACGTATTAGAGGAAGGGACCGGGTTGAACCGGAGGTGACGAAGGGGAGAATAATACATGGTAAACGTATTGGAGGAAGGGACCGGGTTGAACCGGAGGTGACGAAGGGGAGAATAATACGTGGTAAACGTATTGGAGGAAGGGACCGGGTGGAACCGAAGGTGATCGAAGGGGAGATTATATTTTATGTTGATCATGTATGCATGTTGAGATTATATTTTATGATGATCATGTATGCATGTTGAGATCATATTTCATGTTGATTATGTATGCATGTTGCGATTATATTTTATGTTGATCATATATGTTAATTTGCATGTTACGATTGTATTTTATGTTGATCTGGTATGTCAATATGGTTAAGTTAGAAATTAAATGTTAATAGGTATGGCACCTAATATATCATATGATTGTTTATGATATCCGGTATATGGATATGATTGTTATGATATCCGAATTCAATGTTAATGGTATGGCACCTAGTATATCATATGATTGTTTATGATATCCAGTATATGGATATGATTGTTACGAATCCGAATTATGGATGTTAATAGGTATCACACCTAGTATATGCATATGATTGATTATGATATCCGGTATATGAATATGATTGTTATGACATCCAGTATATGGATGTGAGTGTCCCGTATTTCTTCATGTATGAACACAATTATAATTGGATACTATCATGAGTAATGTGTGATGTCATATGTATATTGGGATAGGTGCAATATTGAACTGAAACTAATCTAGTGAGTAAGATTAGGCTCTCTAAGAGTTGTGTTGTGACCATGACTATATATATGAAATACGAACATGTTACAAACTGAAAACCGGAGAGGTGATTATAAGAGACAAACGAGTAGTTCAAGTATTGTAAAATCATTGAGATTGTATGTTAATGAAATATTGGTCACGTGTACACAGAAGAATACATAGAGGCAGTATCAGATAATAGAAAGAGTATGATTCATAAGCTGCAGTATCAATCACAAGTGAAAAGTATTGAAACTGATTTTTTACATCGCTCAACTGCATAATATTTGAAATACAATGGTAGTATAATACAAACTCTATTTTGAATGACTTCACTCACTGAGCTGTTGAGCTCACCCCACCACAGATTGATATTTTCAGGTCACGGCAAGACGAAGGTCCGACTTAGAGTTGCAAGAATGTTCTCCTGAGATAACGTATGTACTTATTGTAGAATGTAAATCCTTTTGTAAACTCTGATGTTATTAGTCACGATGAGTTAGAATAGTATATCACGGAAGCACTCTTCTGTATATGTTTATTTGATGGACCTTGGGATGAACTATATAATGAAAATGAGATCTATAAGTAGGCTGATGTTAGCCGAAATCTAATTATTATATTGAGATGGAGCTTATATTTCAGAGGAGATGCTGCCGAAATTCTCTAGTATATTCTGAATAAAGTTAAATAAGGTTAATGACTATGAAATTTTGAGGCGGTGGATCTTATGGTTTCATGGCTCTTTTCGTGTGACATTACATAATTGAAATCATGCGGCCGATGGATCTCAAAACTGTCTATTGATATTTATTGACTCCTCGTGAGAGAGTGAGGGTGTTTGTTTACATCGAACAGACTCTGAAGAGGATGAAGCCACTCCTATTCAAGTGCCGTGGTGTTTGTCTTTGCCTGCATGCTATTACTCTGGAGACCACGGGTTCAAAAAATTGATCGGTAGTAGTCTGATCTTACCAGAACAATAATATTCTAGAGAAAAATGCATCTAAGGAAATGCACCTGTGTATGGATTGTATGGCTAACAGTGTCACCATCTCTTTTTTTGGAGTTTACGATGAGCAACATACTTCCTGAGTTGTATGATATGATTATGCTGGATACATGGGCCAATAAGCAAAACAAGGAGAGTCATACACATATAACACTTGTTATTTTTAATGACCTTTTATGACTGTATAAGAGTGATTTGTTTTTGTTTAATTTTTATAAATGCACATGAAACATTAACAATATTTTTTTAAATGGAGTTGGAGTTTTGTAGGTTTGCCCATATGATTTACAAAAGACTTCGGAATGGGCTTTCAGTAAGGCTTTGGAACGGGCATTTCAGTAAGGCTTGGGCTTGCGGAATCAGGCTGAAGGCCTCTGTTGAACCTTTTGGGTTAAGCCCAGCTACAAATGTAGTATAAATATTTCGAATAAGGGTCCCTAAAGTTGAGTCCTTGGTTGGCCAAGGGTTGGTAGAGCACAATTTGCTCTCATGGTGCCAAGTTCGAAACCCACCACAAGGAAACATATTTGTTAATTCGTTCCACCCAACTGGCCACAGGGTCACCAAGGACAACTTCTCAGCTTAAGCTCTCGAATAAGATGAGATTTATTGACATTAACAAACTCTGTATTCAAGTGACTAAATCTAAGTCCATACCCCCCACCCCCACGCACCCCGCATAATATGGACTCCATGGAGATTCTAGCCCACTAGCAACTGGCTTACCTTCAACATTTCATTCAAAAGATTTGTTTTATGATTTATTTGTTTAGCTATTAGCTCAAGAATTATACTCTTGTTGTTTCTTGTGAAACGAGCCAACATTTGCACGAGTCAAAGGAAAATGATGAATTAAAAGTTATCTCAAAAACAGCTTCCAAAAATCATATTAATTTCATTAAAAACTTGAAATTATTCTCTCTCTTCTTTTCTCTCTATCATAATTCCTAAACCTTATTAATTCTATATATAATCAAGCAAGCAACACAAACCTAATTCCTAACTTTTCTACTATTCATTTGTCAAAAATTATAACTCTATCTCACTTAAATCTCTTTGCCAAACACAGTCCAAACTCTTGAGTATGTGGGAGCGTCTTTATCAAGGGAAAAGAAGATAGCCTTCAATAATAATAATTCATCTAAACTAGTGTTACGCCCCGTATCCGAAATACGCACACAGATACATGTCCTCATTGTTTGATCATATTTTCTTATTTTTCTCCCCGTATTTATTTTTATTTTGTGATTATTTATGTTATTATTTGGTATTGGATCCGAATTTGTGGACTCAGAGTCAGCCCGAGTTCGAACTGTTGTGAACAAAATTGATATGCTCTGATACCCATTGTTGCGTGCATAACCCAGGATACCATAATTACTAAGATACCAATAGTTAGGAGATACAAGATCCCCACCGACGACCTCAAACACGCCATGAGATCGATTTCCTCGAGCACACAAGATGAATATTAAAAGATACAAGAAGAAAAACACACAATTTAACGTGGTTCGGCCCAAACTTGGCCTACGTCCACGGGGAGAGAACTTGAGAGAGTTTTACTAATAAACTTGGTACAAAGAGATTTAACTTTCCTCTTGATGACACAAGAGTATTCGCCTCCCCCTTTAATCTACGTGTAGATTACAAGAGTATACCTTCTCTTTATGCGCTTTCACCTTGTTCCTCTCTTTCTTAACTTTTTAGGGCCTTCTTAGCTTTTTAGGCCTTACATTATTATTCACCACAATTTTATTATCCTCTTCTTATTCACTTTATAATGCTCGGTTACAACTTTTATTTATAAGATTTTATAATACAACTCCTATTTGGACTATGAGATGACCTTGGTCATTAGATACTTGAAAAATCTTAATCGATCCTATTAGGAGTTGATCTTCTTGATCTAGAAGGATTCTAAACCTTTTAATCTTTAGAAACAAGTTTTCATTGAATAGGAATTGAATCCTATTCATACTCCTCCTGAAGAGAAAACTCGCAATCGTCTAAAAAGAAAACTGTTTCACTTGATTTGCTTCTTCTGCTTCAAGCTATCATTTTCTCCAACTCAATTTGATTTTCTTGGACTATCATCTCCTCTTGAAAAACAAGACAAAATCCTAACAATTTGACTTGCTTTTCAAGCCTTTAGCGAGATAATTTGAGATTTTGAATTACTATCTTAATTCTTTCCTTGGTTGTAACCATATCGTAAAGCTTTTAACCTTGCCCCTCTCTCTGGGCCTTTGCCGGATTCACCGCCATGTCTTGGTCATCTCGAGCTTCGCCTAAATGTACCCTTTCTGTAGTTGTCCTGCAACTCTTAAACTCATTACAGTTTTCCTTGAAGCTCCTCAGTGAGCTCCCTTTAAGCTTTCGTTGAAACTCCCTGACTTAATATCTTTCTCTTAACTTGCATTACATCACCACCGCCACCAGCCAATTCCGTTTTGTGACGCCTTCCCAGTCATGGGGGCCCCCACCAGTCTTGAGGCAATCCGCCTCTAATTCTACCATGGCGGTCTTGCCAACTTTACACGAACATTGTCAAGAACTTGTCATGCCATGGTCTTCCACCGATCACTTGGTGATGATCCACCTTTCATCAATGTTTTAATATTAAAACTTACCATCTTCATATACTGCCATGGTCTTACCGGGCTTCCCACCGCACATTGCCACGGTCTTCTTTCCATCAATAAGGGCTGTCATCCACCATTGTATTGATATTTGCTAGATCTATTGCCCTGCTATTGATGATCTTAAAACCTGATAGATCCACCAATACCTGCAATAATCTCAACGTGTCACAATCAGTCCGTCATAATTTTTACCGTGATCTCTGATAATTTCTTTAACCGATCTGTATAAAACCTGCATCAGACATTAGAATCTCCTCGATCTGCATCCACCATTGCATCCAGAATATTAAAAAATATAGGGGACACCTTGATTGCCTGAATCCGACTACGATTGCATGATCTACCTTCTGATCAATCTCGTCCATTGATCATCTTCATCACCCTCCTTTGTTTTTCCTTTTGACTTGCTGTCATAGTGAGACTCCTTGGGATGCCTTGTACGATACCTCCGTGAGCTCATCGAGCTCATCTTGTCATCCGCCATTGGCGATTATCCGATCATCACCTTCGCGTCTACCGTGTTCAGATTTGAGCATCATTGAGCCTTGATGACTCCACCTTGATCAATATATTCCAAACGTCATCGATCTTTACCTTAGAATAAATCTGAACTTTCTTGTTGTCTTCTTCATCTTGATGCCTCCGTCGAACTCCATCGACTTGACGTATTCTTCTTCATCTAGAGGACTTAAGTCTTGAACGAACACCATCAGCTGTGATATCATTTGTCGTGAACGAAATTGATATGCTCCGATACCAATTGTTGCGTGCATAACTCGAGATACCATACTCACTAAGATACCAATAGTTGGGCAATACGAGATTCCTACCGATGACCTCAAGCACGCCATGACATTGATTACCTCGAGCACACAAGATGAACATTAAAAGATACAAGAAGAAGAACATACAATTTAACGTGGTTCGGCCCAATTTGGCCTAGGTCTACGGGGAGAGAACTTGAGAGAGTTTTATTATTAAACTTGGTACAAAAATATCTAACCTTTCACTTGATGACATAAGAGTAAACGTGTCACGCCCCGCTTCCTAAAATATATAGAAACAGAGTCACAACGAGAGTCGACGACGTATATACGTGAGGAAAATACCCCACACATATACGCTAAGCCTAAAATAACTTGAACACGCTATATAATCACTATAATAACATGATAACACTACAATATAGCATATGAATAACCACACATGATAACAAATAAAGAAAGTAATAGAATAAACAATGAGTCCTAAATATCTGGAATCAAAGGAAATGACAGAAATAAAAGAAAGTGAGAATACCAATAATCGAATAAAGAGAACTTAATGCTCCTCAATATGCCTGCGATCCTCCCTAAATACCTGATCAGCAATAAATAGTCACAGATCTGAATATGTAAATTTAGGGAGTCAGAACTCCTAGTGATTGTGTAAGAATAAAAGGGAAAATGCATGTGCACATAACGTGTGAGCATGCTATGAAGAAAATATACAAGATAAGGTTAAAATAACATGCCAAACATAGTTGAACAGTAACTAAGCCCGTCAGTGTTATAGCCAGGTGTACAATCAAGTGTCTAACACAGTATAATCAGATGTCTATCATAACATGTGTATATATCAGGTGTCTACAATCAATCACAGTATATGATGAATAATTTATTATTATTATTATGTCAGTGAACACCAATTGTCACCTGTAATAGACCACTGGTAAAGCTGTCCCAGACCCGAGTAAGATCAGCTTCGTTCTTGCAATACACTCTTATATATTCCATACAGCTCATTGTTTACTTCCTGACTCAGGAACCGAGGCGGTGAGGGACCCGGGAGCTGAGGTCGCAGGAGAACAGGGGGAGCGTTATGATCCCCTATTCACTTATAGAGAAGGTGATGGGGCTAGCTATTTCTCCGTCTCGGAAGAATCTGGAGGTGATGCGGCCGATGTAGGTCCTTCAGGGGCTGGGACCTCAAAAGGAAGCCCCATGGCCTCCAGCTCTATAGGATGGACCACCGAGGGTTTGGCGAGCAAATGTGGGCCAGTCATCCGTGTTGACTCCGCCAAAGACTTTCTATGGAGCCTGAGGCGACTGATGCTGCGGTCGAGGAAGTTCGGAGAGAAACTGCGATCAAGGCGACTGAGACGATATCATCTTTTGGTAGTGCTTTGACCTTTTGTGAGTGATTCCTTCCTGTTATCGATCATACTTTGCTTAAACAGAGTCTTACTACAGGTGTTCCGCCCTTGGATGTATCGACTTCAAGAGAGCCAACCAATCTTCCTGAGGGAATGAGGGGTGAAGTAAGTACTTCGATTACGGTGGACGCTGCTGAGTTGGATGCTTTGTATCACGGCTTGCCCTTTATCACCCTGAACCGGAAAGTGGATTTAAAGAGACTGAAGGGATAGTGGTTACAGAACCAATTTCACTTCCAACTACATTGGTAAGTGAACCGGTAGTGGTTTCGCCAGCGTTGCCTATCCTGCCAATTGCGAAGCTGAAGGTGATTGTCAGTCCTACTTCTCCAACACTGGTGGTTGAGCCAACTTTCCTAGAAGTCATCACCAGTTCTACGTCGATTGTGGCTAGTGTACTGGTTTCAATGAGGACTCCTCCGAGATCACTGGCGATTCCTCATATTGCTCCAGCCAGTGCTTCTACTATTCCTTCCACAGTTATGTCAGTGAAACCTGTGGAAGCTTTGTCTTTAGAGGCTGCTCGTTCACCGGGAGTAGTTGAGGCCGGGAATGAATTCGTGGCTGAGCTAGTCGATAGCTTTTATAAGAGCTTAAAGCGCTCCATTGCTTTGGTCTTGAAGGGCTCAACTACCTCATTCTCTGCTTTAAAGGTGGTCCTCTTCTGAAGCATTGATAGTATTCGAGACTTTAGAGGGAATGACCAGGCCGCCGCATTGGAGCTTCTGGTGGACAGGCTTGAGAGGGATGTGGACGAATGGCGCCGTCTTAGCCATTCAGATCTGGAGTCTTCAGTAACGAACAACTTGCACACCTTGCTGCTCAAATGTGTGAAGCCCATCTCGTCCCTCAAGAAGCAGCCACGGCAATTTCCTCTGACTTGAAAACCTTGGAGATAAGGAGAGTAGAACTTGGGGACGCCATAGATGTTTCTAACAGTGCTTTTCTTGACGCCGAGGATAAGATTGAAAAGGCCAAGGAAATGATCAGGAAGGTAATCTCCTTTTGTCTAAGGCCGAACCGGTGCGTCTTGAAGAGATTGCTCGGCTAGAGCAGCTTTAGGCTCAAAATGACGAAGTCCTGCGGCAGGAGCTAGCACAGAGGAGAACTTTGGCTGAAATTTAGGCTCGCTTATCCCAAACGGCGAGCTTTAATGAGGTTGAGTTGAGGTCGCAGGTACTTATCAGGGCTGCTGAGGAGAGGAAGAATAGGCTGGCTACTCTTTAAGAATGGATCAAGTCTTATGAAGCGCCCTCGTAGCTTGTAATCCGAGCACCCATGTATTCCTATTTTGAAATCAATAAAAAGTAATTTTATTTGATTCCCCTGTTGTATTTCCAACTTGTTGTATTTTTCTGAATTTTCAATCCTTATTTTCAAGGAAGTGGAATAACGGTATAACTAAACTAATCAGTGGTGATAAACTGATAGTGTTAGTCACATATTAAAATAAATAGTTCTTACTGGACTAAAAGATGAGACTTGACTATCTGTCGGTTCAGAGGTCGCAGGGACGTAACCGATTGAGAAGCCACCAAGCTCGAAATTTTATCATTCAGACGTGACGAACTGGACATGATGACAAAGAAATAGTCCCTACTGGACTGAAAGATGAGATTTGGCTATCTGTCGGTTCAGAGGTCGCAGGGACGTAACAGATTGAGAAGCCACCAAGCTCGAAATTTTGTCATTCAGAGGTGACGAACTGGACATGATGACAAAAAATAGTCCCTGCCGGACTGAAAGATGAGACTTGGCTATCTATCGGTTCAGAGGTAACAAGGATATAATCGATTGAGAAGCCACCAAGCTTGAAATTTTGTCATTCAGAGGTGACGAACTGGACATGATGATAAAGAAATAGTCCCTACTGAACTGAAAGATGTGACTTGGCTATCTGTCGGTTCAGAGGTCGCAGGGACGTAACCGATTGAGAAGCCACCCAGCTCGAAATTTTGTTATTCAGAGGTGACAAAATGGACATGATGACAAAGAAATAATTCCACTGGGAGAAATCAGACTTGATTATTAACTCCATGGGGATTTTGATATCTCTTTTGGATCTTATTTGGAAGAAACTGTCAGAGGTATATTATTAACGTGACAACCAGAAAAGTCTACTGAGGACAGATTATTAGAAACTGCTAGAGAGTTAGGACAAGGATTCATTTACTGTCAGAGGTGCTTGAACATAATAGTAATTTGAGTGGACCTGTCATTGTGTTGAAGAGAATGACAAGCGGGGTTTATTCACTGGGGATGTTGGTTTTATCCATTGGGGAGTAGATTATAGTCTTGCTATCAGAGGTTTAGTGTTAACATGATAGGTTAAACTCATCATTTTGCAAGGGATATGAATACTTTTATATGTGGTCTTACCATTCCATGGATGGAAATTGGTAAGTGATTTTGGAGAGGGAATCAAATGGGAACAGGTCCCTTAGGATTTTTAGCAAACCCTCAGCTGTCAACAGATTTGGTATGCCTTTACCAACTACTGTTTAAGTGGGGCTAGCTATGCTATTTCCCTCAGCATGATGAGTTGTCGAGGACTTATGTTGGGCTTAAAGGACAACATTTTCCTCTACCCTTAACTGCGAGATCAAATGGGAACAGGTCACTTAGGATTTTTAGCAAATCCTCAGCTATCAACGGATTTGATATGCCTTTACTAACTACCTTTTGAGTTGGACTAGCCATGCTATTCCCCTCAGCATGATAAGTTGTTGAGGATTTTATATTGGACTTAGAAGCCAATGTTTTCCTCTAACCTTATTCACCAAAGGCTTCAGATCGTGTCACATAAAGTGAACATTTCTGCATTCCACTGATGACCTCTAAAATCTCATTGGGGATTAAAGAGTTAAGTCTAACTTCATGGAAAATTTGTCGGGTAGATCGACATTTCTCGTGGAGCGTCACCTTTCGTTCATCAAGACTTTGATTCTCAGCTGATTTTCGTGTGTAGATATGGAGTACAAACTTCACAGGAAATATATCGAGTAAATCGAGATTCCTCATGGAGTTTCACTTTTATTCGTTATAATCAAGACTCCAGTCACACCTGATCATCGAATCTGAACATGAATGTGAAAACATTAGAAAGGTCCTGCAAGGATGCATCACGAACCTTCTTCGATGAATTCGACCCGTTCAAGATCGTCGTGAAGCCAAATTGATTTGCCAAAAGAAAAATGCAAAGATGGTTGAAATTGATTCCACCTATGGAAAGGGACTCCTTGAGGAGATGAAACAGTCAGACGAGTCTGACTTGATGATCAGAGGTGTAATGTTAATATGATCACGCATAGTACTTCTTTCATCAGAGGTATAGTGTTAACGTGATCATGGATAGCACTTGTCGTTTATTGGCATCAGGAGCTGTAACGCCCCGATTCCACGGATACGGGGACGTCACTGCGACGTATATACGTAGGTCAGAAAATGCCCCACACGTATATACGCTAAGCAAATAAGTACAACAAGGATCAGAGTACACGACAAAGCGTGGTATCCATACATATGCCAACACAAGAAGTACACATACAAAGTTATCACAGGATATTATAAAGTATTACACATTACATGTGTATTACATCATAACCAAGTCCAAAAGAAATATATACAAATATGTATACAAAAAGCTCACAAGTAGAAAGAAGATCTCGTGAGTCAAAAGGTAAGTCTGGCACGAGGGGACTGGAACTAATCCGCCTGCTCACTAAGGTAAGCTTGGTCCTCTGTGGATGGCTCCACTTCGTTCCAAGCCTCAGAATCTGAATGTGCAAATCCAAAGAGTCAAGACATATAGCAATAAACAAACTATAGCCAAGTGGCTAAGGGACATGAATAAAGAAGGATGAAACAGTTATAAGGAATATCAACTAACAAGTATGAAAAGCATGAAGAAATGAAATCCTAATATAATGAATCTACAGTTAACGTCTTATTATTATTACTTGTCTTACTGTGATATCTAACTATGTGACCCAGCGTCCCAGAGCACATAGATCCATATCCTAGTAAAGCAAGGTTGTTATTGGAAACAGCGGTTGTATCGACGAACTATGTTTACAGTGGGTCCCGTGCATGCCCGGGACCACGGTCCAGGGTGTTCCGTTGCTTGATAACGGAACCAGCCGCAAGGCCTATCAGGAGGGACTTATGTATGCCCTTTGTCATGACTGTATCAGGAAGAGGGAGCAAGCACTCCCCTCGGTCCCCTGGAGGCCCTCAGGTCAGACCGGAAATATAATTGTACAATATACCTAATGCCACTGTAAACACGAACACATATCGATATCCGCTTGTTTCCCCCGACCCATGTGCAAGTTGGTCCATTTTATATAAAAGTCAAGTGCATCATGCTTGGTTTAAGAGATAGCATGATAAAAGGTGATATTCACTATTTAACAAGTTATAAAGCAAGAACATGTAATAACAAGTCATGAAGTACCAAGTGGTGAGATCCATCAAGTAACATGTCATGTAATATCAGTTATGAAGCATAAACAGGAATAATATGTTACACATGTATCAAAGATAGAATCCAGATTCAAATAGGAATCAACTAAGTCAGACATTCAGAATTAGTCGACTAGGTGGAAGGATTAGTCGACTAATAGGGGTCTTAAGTCGACTAACAGTCTAGATGAGTCGACTAAAACTGGGTTCCAGAGAGTTGTAATTCTGTTTCAGGAAAAGTTAGTCGACTAGGGTTGTAAGGGTAGTCGACTAACAGGGAACTACTAGTCGACTAATAGATACTTAAGTCGACTAAGTCTGTGATACAGAGAGTTGATGTTTTATTTCAGGAAAACAGGAGTCGACTGGGGAGAAATGGGTAGTCGACTAGGGGTCTCTAGTCGACTGGAAATCTGGTCTAGTCGACTAAAACTGTGAAATCAGAAAAGGTTAAGTTTCAACTAAAGTGGATTAGTCGACTAGTCCCTAGGTCAAGTCGACTAATCGTGGGAAAAACAGTGACAGAACAGATTTTCTGGTGGTTGTTCTTGATGATCTAAAAATAGGATTTTTATGGCACAAGTGTACATGATTTGTCAACACAAGTATACAAAGGAGTTTACAAGTCTTGGTGAGTAGATATACTCACTAGGAATGGTTTGATTGAAGCTTTACGAGTCCGGGAAGAGTGTGGTCGTCAAATGGCACCTATGTGATCCTTGGCGACGAAAAGAGCTACGATTCAAGCTCCAAATCAGTTGCTTGAGCTAGAGGTGAAGATCTTGTGGTGTTCTTGGAGTTAGGGTTTGAGATGGAGAAGGAAATGGTGAAGGCTAAACTCTTGGTGAAGTGAAGAAAAGAGTAAAAGAATGTAAAGGGAAACTTATATAGGATTTGATTTTTGTAAAGGAGATGCAATTAAAGAAATTGAGAGGGGTTTATTGCAAAATAGGGAAGGGGATGGGTGTCCCTCTCCTTGGCCACTTGGCCGGCCATGGGGGAGAGAGAGAGAGGCATTAAATGGGGGTTGGTGAGGTTATGTGGAGTTGGAATTTTGGAAGAGTTTAGAATTTTTGGAAAAATGGGAAAGTTTGTGGTTGTGGAGAAAGAGGAATAAAGGAAAAGGAAAAATGGAAAGAAATTTATAAAGGAAGATTTTTACTCTTGGACTTAGAATATAAAATAATGAAAAGACAAGTTCCCGGGTTTAAGTCGAGGATACGGAAAATATTTCGGAAAATACCGAAATCGTCCGAAATTCAAGTATCTCGGAACGACTCGTAAATTTTACCAAAAATCAATAATAATATATGAAGACGTATAGTGAAATCCGTTTGAAGAAATACTTTATAGTTTTAAAACTAAAAATCCCGGAATCAGTAATTTACCGACTCCGTTGAAATTTTCATAAATTCATAAAATTCTCAGAAAAAGTATTTAAGTAGGAAATATCATTCTAAGAAATAAGGTCTAAAGACTCTTCTAGAAATTCTTAACCGTTTGAAAAAAAAAATCCAGGAATCGATCAGCGACACTGGTCGACACCGGTTTTGAAGAAATTTATTTTAATTCAGGAAAATCCAGAAATTCATAGAAAATCTAATATATTGGAAAATGATATTTGAAATTGAAATCGGTCAAATACAGGAAGTAAATCGAAAAATACGGTCGAAACTGAATACGCAACTAAGTACGTATTCTGGGAACAGGGTATTACAATCCACCCACCTTACAAAAATTTCGTCCTCGAAATTTCATAAGGTGAAAGGTAACAGAAAGGTAACAGATAGATAAGGAAAAGAAGAGAGATAACAGTAGAAAAGAATAGAAGGAAAGAGTTTTTACCAAATCAAGATGTGAAGAGTTGAGGGTAACGCTCTCGGATAACATCCTCTCGTTCCCATGTGGCCTCTCCTGGTGCATGTCTGTTCCAAGACACCAACACTAATGGTATAACCTTGTTCTTCAGTGTCTTGACACTTCTATCCAGTATAGCCATCGGCTGCTCCTGATATGACAAATCCGGCTGCAGTTCCAGTTCGGAATGATCCAAAATATGACTATCATCCTTGACATACTTCCTCAACTGAGATACGTGAAAAACATTGTGAACTCCATCCAAAGATGGCGGTAACGCCAATCTATAAGACACATCTCCCACTCGGTCCAAAATCTCGAATGGGCCGATATATCTCGGACTAAGCTTTCCACGAACACCGAACCGGATTACTCCCTTGGTAGGTGATATCCTCAAGAACACATGATCTCCTGCCTGGAACTCCAATGGCCTTCTCTGTGAATCTGCCCAACTCTTCTGCCGACTCTGAGCTGCCCTGAGATGATCTCTGATGATTCTGACTTTCTCTGTGTCTGAATCAGGATTTCTGGCCCCAAAAGTGTCCTCTCACCGACTTCATCCCAACAGATCGGTGATCTGCACTTTCTTCCATACAGTGCCTCAAAAGGTGCCATCTTGATACTTGCCTGATAACTGTTGTTATAAGAAAACTCAGCCAAGTGAAGATGATCCTCCCAAGATCCCTTAAACTCAATCATGCAGGCCCTTAGCATATCTTCAAGAATCTGGATGGTCCTCTCTGATTGTCCGTCTGTCTGAGGATGATATGAAGTACTGAACTTCAGACGAGTTCCCAGACTCTCTTGGAGACTTTCCCAGAAATGAGATCTGAATCTGGTGTCTCTGTCTGAAACAATACTAACTGGAACTCCATGTAGACGAACTATCTCCTTCATGTACTTGTCTGCCAAAACTTCTGTTGACTGACCCACCCTGAATGGTATGAAGTGGGCTGACTTGGTAAGGCGATCAATGATGACCCACACAGCATTGTTACCTTTAGGACTTCGGGGTAATGCCGTAACAAAATCCATAGTGATGTGCTCCCACTTCCACTCGGGTATCGGCAAAGGTTGAAGAAGTCCAGCTGATCTCTGATGCTCTATCTTTATCTGCTGGCACACCAAGCACTTGGCTACATACTGAGCTATCTCCCTCTTCATAGCATTCCACCAAAACTGTTTCTTCAAGTCCTGATACATCTTGTTTCCCCCTGGGTGTATGGAATAGGCTGAACTGTGAGCTTCTGCTAGGATCTTCTGTCGAACTTCTCCTTGGGGAACACAAAGTCTGCCTCCAAAATATAATGCACCATCTGGATGAATACAGATATCAGTCCTCAATCCAGCCTCTACCTTGTTGACACTTAAAAAAGACAAGATTCTCATTGGTCCGAACGATGTCTAAACTTGTTGACATTTACAAAAGACAAGGGACAGACGAGCTGAAGACCAGTTTTTCACCCAACTCCAAGGACAAGGAAGCGGTTTGGACTCCACTGATCCAGCAAGCAGAACAGTGAACCCGGATTGTTTCTAAACAGACCTCAGCAGGTCTAAAATGCTAGCATTTAGCATTACATTAGCCAAGGAGATAGCCTCGCTTGAGAGGCTAACATCATCCAGAGCATCGCCAGGAAGCTAACTGACAGCTTCGCCGAAAAGCCTCTTTTCGGACTTCGTCAGGAATTGCCTCTAGCTCCGCTATGAGCTTCAAAGCGGGCAGCTCCGCCATCAGCCTGTTATGGTCAACCTTTGACTAATCAAAACTCCTGATAAGATCGGATTCAATCTAATCAATCCAATCAGGATTCAAATATGGCAGGTGATTGCCACAATCTCTTGACTCTCTTGAAACGAGTAAGTGGATCAAGGAGAATCTCCTAACAATATGGAAAGGATCATAACACATCGGAAAGATCAACCGACTTGCCATTTTCTAGCTCCGCAGAAGCTATTATAGCCTCGCAGCAAGGCTACTTTCCAGATTCAAACAGATTCGGTTCAATCTGTTTCTATATCTTCAAAGGGGACGATTATACCCTTACTTTCCCTATAAATAGCCCATCAGGGGCACAAGGGAGGAAGATGGCAGGGCACAGGAGAGAGAGGACTCCACAAGCAGAGACTTCTTCATAACGCATCGTGCGTTCTCTAATTCAGAGACCTTCCAAGAGAAATACTTCTCTTTTCAGGGTGGCGATACCCTAACAACCTCTTTTCCTCAAGGAATCTCCGGAACCAGGCGAGAAGGAATTCCTCACAGAAGTGGTTTTGAGAAGTAGTCAGAGGGTTCTACCAATCCTCTATTCTCTGATTCCCGGAACCAGGCGAGAAGGGAATCTCATCGCTCGCATCGTCAAAGGGACAAAGTGGTCGCGCGCTGACCAGACTCCTATCGGCACACTTCTCCAGAATCTCTGAGGAGATCTACTTGTAATCTTTTTAAGAATACTTGTAATTTAGCTCCTCAAACTTTTTATTTGTAAGTTTTCCCCCTTTGCAAACATAATGGAAAACAAGATGGCGACTCCGCTGGGGAGGGTATTCTCCTCTGCTGAGAATCAAGTGTCGCAATGCGACGAACAGACCTTCGGGTCTATCTCTGAATTCAGAAAAGCCGGTGCAGCCAGATCTTCTCTGGCTAAATCTTCAAGCAAAGTCTCTGCGGAGACGGAAAAGGTTCTCTGCAAAACCTGCCGCAGTTCTCTGGCGCAACAAGGAAACATGCCCGCGGCCCAGACCCTGCACTTTTGAGAACCTTGTTATCCAGATCGATCAAGGAAGATTTAAAGAAGTCCTCTCTGGGGGTGGCCTGATGCTTCGAGCACGGAAGCACGGGAAGGTCTTCATGACCAAGGTTTCAAATCAGAAACCAGAGGCAGAATTTTGCCAACACCCCGCAGCCCCGCTTGTGGCTATTCAGGTTCTTGCGAACCTATGCATCCTCTGCCAAAAACGGATATGGAGGCCTAAACAGAGGTCCTCTGCTGAAACTTCAGGCGTAGCCCACGCCAGATCCGCGCCTCTCTTATGAAGAAAAAGGCAAGATGCCCGCCTGCGCCAACAATGCTGCCAACCATAAAGTCAAGACGGCGATCATACCGTCGCCTAGAGCAGCAATGCCTACTGCTAGCCCTGTCCTCACAAGCAAGGCTATTGTACCTCGGCATACTCATCGGGTTTTACAGCCGCGAGGCTAGAACCAGAGCACTATGCGGTGCTGATCCTTTCCGCAGGAGTAAGGGGAACGATGCGTTGCCCCATATACCAGATGGTTCAGGCCCCTACAGGGCCGACCTGTGAGAATTCTTGGCGGACAAGCGGAGATTGAAGCATTTCCAGACTACTTCCTCCTGTCTTCGACGATGTGACTGCCAATTGGTGATGGTCCATTCTATGCAGTGTCGGTTACGACCGACCCTCGCCACTGCTCCATATCGGCGATCAGTCTTTGATCGACTGTCGGCGCGCGTCCCGATGAGGCATCCCAAAAGGAGCGGGCCACCGGATCCAGCCTCTGCATCCGTTAACATGACCGGAAGGGGGCGAGAGCTGCGCGGAAGAAGTCAAGCCCCTGACGACACCCCTTTCGGCTCCCCAGATCCAGATTATAGCCCGGGCTTAGGTGAAGTCTTGGTGCGCGAAGAAGGTGTTTTCCGAAGCACCAGATCCAGGGTGGCGATACCCTATAATTATGAGCAGCCTTCCTAGCAAGGTCAGTCGCCGATAATCTTCGGCAGAGCCCGGCCAGGGAGATTCTCAACTACAGACTCAAGCTCAGAGTCGGATGCTCCACAGTTCTTTCATTACGCGCCATCAGCGCGCCATATTATGAAGAAGATGGGTTACAACCTGAAGCAGGGAGCGGGCCTAAACTTCGGAAAAGGAAGACGCGGCTTGATGCGTAACTCCGTCCCAAGAGGGAAATCTGCAAATTACTATGATAGTACGCGCAGGGGGTTGGGTTATGTTACACCCACATCATCAACAACGGTTCAGGACAAAAGCGATGGATCGATCCCATCACAGTCGGCCTCATCCTCCGAATGGGACTCTAATGTCAGCATAGGAGGGATATTCGAAAGCCTCATGACTTCAAGCAGTCAGTTGGAACCCGCAGAGGTTGCCGATGAGGAATCATGGGCCCAGCAATTGAGCCTCCAATGGGAAAAGCGGTTTGAGCTGCGCGAGCCGCCTACCGAAGACAAGGTGATGCAGGTCAACTTGGGCAGTCAGGATCATCCCAAACCGATTTTCATAAGTGAAAGCCTATCACTTATCGAAAAGGAAGAATTGATAATGCTCGTAAAAGAGTATATAGATGTTTTCGCCTGGAGCTATGAAGACATGCCCGGACTTGATCCACAGGTCGCTATGCACCGTCTAAACATCAAGCCCGACGTTAAGCCAGTCAAGCAGCAACAACGTCGGTTCCGCCCAAACATCATGGAGGCTATTGAAGCCGAAGTTCATAAGCTCATTGCTTGTGGCTTCATCCGGGAGGAACAACATCCAGATTGGGTGGCTAACATAGTCCCCGTCCTCAAGAAGAATGGGAAAATACGAATCTGCATCGACTACCGTGATCTCAATACGGCCTGTCCCAAAGATGAATTCCCATTGCCGATCACCGATGTCATGATCGACAACACATGCGGATTCGAGAGGATGTCTTTCATGGACGGCTTCTCAGGGTACAACCAGGTCAAGATGTATCCTGATGACGAGAAGCATACTTCTTTCCGAACGCCATTGGGGGTATACTGCTACACTGTAATGCCCTTCGGACTGAAGAACGCCGGAGCAACCTACCAGCGGGTAATGAGCATGATCTTCCGCGACCATCTCCGGAAGACGGTGGAGTGCTATGTTGACGACATTGCCGTCAAAAGCCGCAGCAAAAATGAACATCTTCGCGATCTGAGAACGATGTTCGACATAATGCGGGCTCATCAGCTGAAAATGAACCCGACAAAATCCTTCTTGGGAGTGTCCAGCGGCAAATTCCTTGGGTTCATTGTCACATCAAAAGGGATCCATCTGGACCCAGACAAAGTCAAAGCCATACAGGACATGCATCCACCAAGGAACCTCAAAGAGCTCCGAGGCTTGCAAGGCAGATTAGCCTACATCAGAAGATTCATAGCAAATCTTTCGGGCCGTTGCCAGCCCTTTACCCGTCTCATGAAAAAGGGTACTGCCTTCATATGGACCAAGCCTGTCAAGAAGCTTATGAAGACATTAAGAGGTATCTCACAAAACCTCCGGTCTTAGTGGCCCCTACATCAGGGAAACCATTCTTGCTTTATGTAAAAGCTCTGGACTATTCCCTCGGCGCTCTCCTCGCCCAGAAGGACGACAATGGCCATGAGCAAGCCATTTATTATCTCAGCAGGACTCTCATAGGAGCAGAATCTCGCTACAATCCTATTGAGAAAGAGTGTTTAGCTCTCGTCTTCGCTGTCCAGAAGACTCGACATTATTTGGTTGGCCAAACCATACATGTCATCTCCAGGGTGAACCCTTTACGTCTTCTCATGACGAAGCCAGGGTCGTTGAACTCAAGATTGGCTAAATGGGCACTGCTATTGTCCCAATACGACATAACCTTTACCCTCAAAAGGCGGTTAAAGGTCAAGCCCTTGCAGAGTTCTTGGCTGCGCATCCAGTTCCGGAACATTCAAAACTTCACGAAGACATCCCTGATGAGGTCTTCGAGTCTAATGCAACCTCAGCAGAGGAAGTGTGGCAGATGTTCTTCGACGGAGCATCGCGGATGGGCCCTAAAGGCAAGATTATTGCCGGAGTGGGGGTTGTGTTCATCTCCCCACAGGATCATATCCTTCCCAGGGCATTCTCCTTGACAGAGTCATGCTCTAACAATGTAGCGGAATACAATGCTCTGCTCATCGGTATCCAGCTCGCCCATGGAATGGGAGTACGCTACCTTGAAGCTTATGGCGATTCAAAGTTGATCATTAGCCAGGTAAAAGGCGAATATGAAGTCCGCCATGAGGACTTGGTGCCTTACTATCATACAGCCATCGAACTGGCTAGCCTATTTGAAGGCTTCTACATCGGGCATGTGTCTCGATCTCAGAATACCAAGGCGGATGCTCTCGCTGCACTAGCGACGACGCTAGCCTTACCGGCCGACACAGAGTATCACCTCACAGTCGCAACCCGGCATCTCGTATGTTCCAAGCATATGCTAAGGATCCAAGAGGTCCATAATATCTCCGTGGATCTTGAGCCGAGGGATTGGCGCTTCCCTCTCATTGACTACGCTCTGCACGGTCTGCTTCCAGATGATCCCAAAGAAGCGGCGTCCATCAGACGAAGGTCGCTCCGTTTCTACTATGATCCCACTTTGAAGACACTCTACCGTCGTTCATATGACGGTGTCCTCCTCCGTTGTCTCTCTCATTCAGAGGCACAGGAAGTGCTTAAAGAAGCACATGATGGCATTTGCAGAGCTCACCAGCCGGGTCCAAAGCTTAAAGACAGGTTGCACAGACTTGGGTACTACTGGCCGACCATGATGGCCGATGCCACCCAATATGCACGAAGGTGTAAGGCGTGCCAGGTCCATGCAGACTTCATACACCAACCTTCGGAGTTGCTCCACCCTACTACTGCTTCATGGCCATTTGAAGCGTGGGAATTGATGTCGTAGGGCCAATCAGTCCCTCTTCGGCAAGAGGTCACCGGTTTATCCTGGCAATAACCGATTACTTCTCAAAATGGGCAGAGGCCATACGTTGGCCGAAGTCAAAACCTCCAATCTGGTTAGCTTCATCAAACACCACGTCATCCATCGATTTGGTGTTCCCAGGCGGATCATCCACGACAATGGTCCTCAATTCATAAGCCAGGGGTTCTATCGGTTCTGCGATAAATACCGAATTCAGAATGTGGCTTCAACCGCCTACAATCCTGCCGCCACCGGCTTGGCAGAGGCATTTAACAAGACAATCATCAAGCTGCTCAAGAAGTTTGTCTCCTCGAACAAGCGAGATTGGGACGAAAAGCTCGGTGAATGCCTTTGGGCCTACCGGACTACGGTTCGGACACCGACAGGCAATACGCCTTTCTCCCTGGTATATGGGTGCGAAGCGGTCATCCCATTGGAAATCCAGGTGCCATCATTACGGGTAGCCTTGACTACTAAGATGACATCAGAAGACAATGATCGCCTGCGTCTTCAAGAGCTCGAAGCCCTAGACGAGAAGCGGCTACAAGCTCAGCAACACATCGAGCTATATCAGGCTCGGATGTCAAAAGCCTTCAATAAAAAGGTCAAGCAAAGAGTCTTCCAGAAAGGAGACCTGGTCTTAGCTGTCAGACGACCGATGATCATGACGCACAAGACCAAAGGCAAATTTCAGCCTAAATGGGAAGGACCGTTTGTGATAGAGACGGTCTATTCAAACGGAGCATACCGCCTTACGACTGCAGACGGTGACCTCCTCATGATGCCAATCAATGGCAAATTCTTAAAGAAATACTATCCTTAATCAAGGATCTTGCTCTCGATCAAGTTAACATTACACCTCTGATCGAGACCCGCGCGTCCGGAATACGCACAAAGAGAGCCTCTCCCTTTCTCCAAGCATATCAAACCTGCTGGTAGCTGGGGGTTTGCTTAAAATCCCAAGGGACCTGCTCCCATTTGATTCCCTCTCCAAAATCACCTACCAATTCTCGTCCATAGAATGGTAGGACCACATATACTCCGCTGTTACGTTAACATTAAACCTATGACAGCAGTCCCCTCATTTCTCCTCGTGAGAACGAGATCTCCAAAGTCACTTACCAATTCTCATCCATAGAATGGTAGGACCACATATATCCCACTGTTATGTTAACATTAAACCTATGACAGTGGTTCCCTCGTGCAAACGAGACCTCTTCACCTATCATGAAGCTTGGTGGCTTCTCAACCAGTTACGTCATTGCGACCTCTGAACTGGCAGATAGCCAAGTTTCATCTACCATTGAGCTTAGTGGCGTCTCAAATTGGTTATGTCATTGCGACCTCTGAACCAGCAGACAGCTAAGTCTCGATCCCGAGCCCTGTTGACATTTACAAAAGACAGGTCTCGATACTCGTTGACATTTACAAAAGACGAGTATCACCTATTTTGAGGCTTGGTGGCTTCTCAACCAGTTACGTCATTGCGACCTCTGAACTGGCAGATAGCCAAGTCTTATCTACCATTGAGCTTAGTGGCGTCTCAATTGGTTACGTCATTGCGACCTCTGAACCAGCAGACAGCTAAGTCTCGATCCCGAGCCCTGTTGACATTTACAAAAGACAGGTCTCGATACTCGTTGACATTTACAAAAGACGAGTATCACCTATTGATTGAGGCTTGGTGGCTTCTCAACCAGTTACGTCATTGCGACCTCTGAACTGGCAGATAGCCAAGTCTCATCTACCATTGAGCTTAGTGGCGTCTCAATTGGTTACGTCATTGCGACCTCTGAACCAGCAGACAGCTAAGTCTCGATCCCGAGCCCTGTTGACATTTACAAAAGACAGGTCTCGATACTCGTTGACATTTACAAAAGACGAGTATCACCTATTGATTGAGGCTTGGTGGCTTCTCAACCAGTTACGTCATTGCGACCTCTGAACTGGCAGATAGCCAAGTCTCATCTACCATTGAGCTTAGTGGCGTCTCAATTGGTTACGTCATTGCGACCTCTGAACCAGCAGACAGCTAAGTCTCGATCCCGAGCCTGTTGACATTTACAAAAGACAGGTCTCGATACTCGTTGACATTTACAAAAGACGAGTATCACCTATTTTGAGGCTTGGTGGCTTCTCAACCAGTTACGTCATTGCGACCTCTGAACTGGCAGATAGCCAAGTCTCATCTACCATTGAGCTTAGTGGCGTCTCAATTGGTTACGTCATTGCGACCTCTGAACCAGCAGACAGCTAAGTCTCGATCCCGAGCCCTGTTGACATTTACAAAAGACAGGTCTCGATACTCGTTGACATTTACAAAAGACGAGTATCACCTATTTTGAGGCTTGGTGGCTTCTCAACCAGTTACGTCATTGCGACCTCTGAACTGGCAGATAGCCAAGTCTCATCTACCATTGAGCTTAGTGGCGTCTCAATTGGTTACGTCATTGCGACCTCTGAACCAGCAGACAGCTAAGTCTCGATCCCGAGCCCTGTTGACATTTACAAAAGACAGGTCTCGATACTCGTTGACATTTACAAAAGACGAGTATCACCTATTGATTAAGGCTTGGTGGCTTCTCAACCAGTTACGTCATTGCGACCTCTGAACTGGCAGATAGCCAAGTCTCATCTACCATTGAGCTTAGTGGCGTCTCAATTGGTTACGTCATTGCGACCTCTGAACCAGCAGACAGCTAAGTCTCGATCCCGAGCCCTGTTGACATTTACAAAAGACAGGTCTCGATACTCGTTGACATTTACAAAAGACGAGTATCACCTATTTTGAGGCTTGGTGGCTTCTCAACCAGTTACGTCATTGCGACCTCTGAACTGGCAGATAGCCAAGTTTCATCTACCATTAAGCTTAGTGGCGTCTCAAATTGGTCATGTCATTGCGACCCCTGAACCAGCTGACAGCTAAGTCTCAATCTCGATGCTTGCTGACATTTACAAAGGCAAGTATCTCCCTTCCTTTCAAGCCCCGCAAAGGGCTAACCTCGAGACTGGCAACGTCCCATTCGGTTATGTTACTGCAACCTCTGAACCAACAGACAGTCATGTCTCATTATCTAAACAACAGACGACAAAAGAAAAATTTTCTATTAAATCCAAAAGGATGGGATACATGGAGGAGCCTATAGGCGTACATGATAAGATCGGGTCCGATCTCCGAGCGAAGCTAGCCGCGTCCTCCTGTCATCTTCAGCCTGGGCCAGCGCCTGTGATCTTAGCTCTGCCTCATCGAAGTCCACCGCCTGAGCCAGACGAGCCTCGGTCTCCGCCAAAGTCGCCCTCTGTGATGACTTCCGCTCCGCCAGTTCCTCACTTCGAGCCCTGAGCTGCTTAAGCCGCGCAGACTCTTCATGACGCATCTGTGTAGCCTTCGACAAGAGGAGATTTGCCTTTCGGATCATCTCTTCAGCCCTCTTGATCTTATCTTCAGCGTCAAAAAGAGCACTGTTGGAAGCATCAATTGCACTCCCAACCTCTGCTTCCTCTGCCTCCAAGGACCTCAAGTCAGAGGAGATAGCCTCAACAGCCTCTTGGGCAGCGAGCTGAGCCTCGCGCTTCTGGGTGACAAGACGTGCAAGCCGTTCATCAGCCAAAGACGCTGCGTCGGAACGATAGAAATGGCGCCATTCCTCCACGTCCTTCTCAAGGTCATCTACCAGGAGCTCCAGAGCAGTAGCTTGATGGTACCCCTCAAAGTCCCGAATACACTCAATGCCACGGGAGAGAACCATCTTCAGCTTCGAAAATGGCACAGGCGAGCCCTTCAAGACTAGACCGATAGTCTGCTCCAAACTATTATAGAAGCTGTCGACCAGATTACCGATAAAGTCATTCTCAGCTTCATCAACCCTTGAGACAACCTCGGAGCAATCTACCAACCTAGCCGACACCACCGCGGAAGAAGAAGCGGGAACATCGACTGCAGCAGGGCAAGCCAAAGGTGACCTCGGCGGAGTCCTCAGCGACACCAGCACGCCAGCCACCGCGGAGGTAGGACTGGCAACCACCTCCTGAGCAGCAGGCTCAACTACCAGCGTCGGGGAGGTAGGGCTCACAATCACCCTCAATGCCGTATTCGGCAAGACAGTCTGCACCCCACTCGTTGATATGACTGGAAGTGGGGGTACCTCTGGGACTGCCGCCTCTTCAACCTCAGGGCCCTCCGCTGATTTGGGCTGATAAAAAGGCAGGTCGCCATACAGCGCGTCTAACACAGCTGCGTCTGCCCGGTCGAAGCGCTCATATCGCCCTTTGACCCTTCAGGAAAACCTCCGCTTCTTTCGAAGCTGATGCACCTTGGGGACGAATACCTGCAACAAAACCAAGGTCAAAAAGGGGGACGCAACAAATAGGCGAGGACCAAGAGATCTTAGTCTTACCGAAGGCCGATGTCACCTCGTCAGCCGCATCAGAATCCAAGGGTCCCATCGGAAAGTTCTTACCAGACTCAACGCGGATAGCCGGCCCACTCGCCGATTCCTCCGCAGACCACCCGGCAGAGCTGGATGCCATAGGACTTCCTCTAGAAGCCTCAGCGCCCGAAGGGCCAATATCGGCCGCATGATCCCCAGACTCCTCCGAGCGAGCAAAGGAACCAGCTGCACTTCCATAAGTGAACAGGGGATCGTAGTACTCCCCTTGCTCTCCAATTGCCTCAGCCCCTGCGACAAAAAGCAAATGATGAGTTATTTAAAGTGCGCTGAAGGCATATTATATGGAGGCCAATCTTACCAGTAGTCGGTTCAGCAACCGACGGCTCAGCCACTAATGGAGCAGCAGAAGGAGGCGCAGCAGAGGGCTCACCCTCTACCACGATGGTAGGAGTCTGGCGACGGGGCCTCTTCGCCGACGACTTCCTACGGGATCCACTCCCACGCTTCCTTTTGAAGTGGACCTCAGAGTCCTCTTCCTCCACTTCTTCCACATGCTGTGGGGGAGCTGCTCCCACTACACCAGACCCGGCTTCACGAGCACCAGCTTCGTGGGCATCAGCCCTTGTCTCTGCCTCAAAGCGAGGGCTCCCCGCATCAGAAGCCTCGCTGTCATCTATAGCGATGAACTCCTCTATGCCAGGAACACGGACTCGTTTGCCCTCCATCTTATCAGAAGCCTTCTGCCTCATCCGATGAGAAATTAACCTCACACCCGAACGGTTGACGTTAAACCTAGCAGGTGTGGAGTTCGAAGCCGCATACCATTGGCAGAAACACAGGGTCGTCCAAAGGCCGGGATCCCTCAACGGCGTGCGTAGCCACGCTCCAGTGCCATCCGCGGTAAAGAACCGCCAAGCACGAGCCCCATCAATAAGGCTCCCCAGGAAAGCCAGGTCCGGATTGGGGTTGCCCACATACAACTGGTCATACCCAAATTGGCGGGCAAATCGGCTCGGGACGTAGGGCTCCAGGTAGCAGGTATCCCCACTCCTGTACAACAAATGCGAGGGCCGGATACAGACCAGCCACTCGAAAACACCCCGACTCATGGGAGACCGACCTGACTCCACATCATGGAATTCCTCATTATATCCTGCACCCCGCAGGCGAGGAAAACAACGGAACAGGCTGTAAGCGTCATAACGACGCACTAACTTACGGGCCTCGGCCACATAAGTTTTCTGCCACAAACAGCCTTCAAAACGACGGAGAAGCGCCGTTTGAACACCCGGCGGAGGGTCCTCCCCAGCTCCAATTAAAGTAGGACAGTGCAAGGCGAACCACGCCATCAAGTAGGTGTACGGTAAACCTACCCTAGGATTGGGTCCGTCACAAGGCAGGACAGCACCCTTCCCCCGCCTTGACGCCATCGGCCTGCAGAAAGCCTCCGTCAGAACACGAAGGCCCCTCTGAATACAACACACCATGGCCGGGAGAAGACCCAGACGGTGGCCATGGACCAAGCGAACGGCAGGCAGCAGCACATTCGGGTGAACAATGTCACCCGAAGAAGAAGGCACGACACACTTCTTTAACCAGATGGTCAAGAAGCCAGCCAGCAACGCCTTGCGAGACATAGGCCGACGGGCCTGATGGTGAAAGCTCCGAAGAACATCACCCTTCTCGAAAGGACCATCATCTTCTGTCACGACGATGTCCTTTTCAGCATGCACCTCCATCCTTGCCAAGATGTCCTCTTCAGCAACTCCGCAATGAGCTGCCTCGGGCGCACTAGTCATATCCGGGAACAAGTAGTTCCCCCAGCTCTTCAAGCTCTTCGAGCTACCCTTGCCACCAGTGTGGATGCTGGAACAAATGTGCAGGTGGCACATCAATTCCCGATATGTCTCAAGCAAAGCAGGCTCTTGCTTCTCCAAGAGAGCCAACTCCGCCTCACACGGAAAATACTCTTCATATGGAAGAGACCCGAAGGGCAAAGCAGAGATCTCTCGCATCTCATGCAGGGCCATGCCCAATTCACCAACCGGGGTGAAGAAAGTCCCCGAGGCTGGGCAGTACAACTCAAGGATGGCGTAGAAGCACGCCACCTTCATCTCAATGCCGTAGCAGGTCGCCCTGACGGCCTCATAGAGGTTCAACCCCTCTAATTCCCCCTCAAAATGATTGAGGATATAATGGTCAACTCCGCCCACCATGACCTAGGAGGGTGGACCCAACCAGGAGCCCTGAAATCTGTGGCGGGGTAGTTCCCCTCAGCCTCGCAGAACTGAGTACCGAAGGTCGGCGCCGCAGCTGGATTCTCTCCTACTGGAAGGTCCCGCAACACCTTCCCAGGGTATAGCCCTATTATGCTACGGGGAGGGCCCGCCCTCGAATAGCCGGTCTGGAATGTCAACCTCCCGACACTTATAGACTCGGCATTTAGGCTCACGCCCCACGCCATCTTCCGAGCCTGAGTCACGCTCGCGAAGGAAGACAAAGCGAAATGCCGCTTAGTAGACGGGAGATAGAATCTCTCGCCATCCAACTGGAAGATCCACTGGCCTTCGCCGGCCTGCAGCTGGCGATCGGGATCAGGTGCAGCATCCCCGAACATGAAGTCAGGCTTTTTGTAAGCCTGACGGTCAATATCTTCAAACGAAGCCGTAGTCAAAATACTCCGCATGGCCTGCGGGCCACCGCTCTGAATGAGCGTATCCCGTACAAGGGGGCTCGGCTCACTGAACAAGGAAGCCTGCCCGATGAACTGCAAGCTGATGCTCTCTGCTCGACTGGTTACGCCAAATAGACTGTTCTGAAGGCCGGAGGCGTAATGTACTGCAAAAACAAAAAAAAAATGAACTATGATTAGTTCATTAATCAAATGGACGCGAAGACATAAAAATTCGCTAAGGCATAGCCTCGCCCAGTAAGCAGGAACAGCGGGATAATAGCTTTGATAAAAAGCTTCGCTTCACAGATAAGACTGCATCTTTGCAGGAACTGGCATAGCCCTAAGGGCTGACGTCATCGAAAGGACTTCATGACAACAGTCGTCCTTCGTGGCCACGACTGAAGGCACACGACCCATATCCTGTTCCTCAACAGGATGAAGACTGCCCCAAGCAATGGTTTCCTATGGAAGCCCAAGGGAGAACTGTTCAGTTCTTACTTCCCTGATGCAAGTAAAATAGGGAAGTTAAGGGAAACGAGTTCCCTGATAAGGACAGATCATATTCGATCGTCCTAATAGCCGAGTATCGACTCCAAAGGATGAAGACCACTCTCTAATCAAATTGGAGAGTCTCTTACCAGCGATTGGTCGCTCAATGAACGGAGGAGGAGGACCCTCCGCTGCAGAAGTCGCTGCTTCCTTTCCCGCTCGTCTCTTGGGCACCATTGAAGGAATGCAAGAGTGCTCGAAGTACTCTGAAGCAAAGGAAAAAGAAGAAGAGGAAGAGATAGAAAGGAGATCTTCCCATATTCAGCCCAATCGGGCTTTTATAGGCCAATCAGCGCCTAAATCAAGGCCTCGAAAAAGGGCACATGCCGCCGTTTCGAATTAATTCGAAACAGTGCCCAAAGCGCCTAAGGCGCTTTTCCCAAAGTGCGACGGTTCAACCCCACTAAAGGGTTAACTCCGCGCAGGAACAAAGTGCGGGCTTCGCACAAACCTTCAAAGACTTCGCCAGGAGGTCTACCTTAGCCCGCCAAAGAGGCTGCTGTTTGCGGGACATGCCGGTCTCGCGAAGATCATTCGAAGAAAGGACAATGTCCTTAACTCTGCATACAGTTCAGCCCAGCTATGGCCAGACTCTCAGTGAAAGCAAGCAAATCAGATGATCAGACAATGAACTTTCATTGATTCAAAAGCAAGGGTACATTGATATTACATCGAAGTTGTGTTTCATACAACACACTCAGTTGCCCAACAAAGATCTTTTGAGGCATACAAGCGGTTTTATCTGCTACCAAGCCAGATCAACGGGACAGGAAAGGCCTTCCTCCTGCACAAGGCCGTAATCCTTCGCACATGAGCAGATGGTGCCGCGAGGACACGGTCATTTTTCTCCACAAAATGGCAGATCTTACCAGGCCATTTTTGTTGAAGCCTGGCAATAAAAGCTTATCGCCGCCAACACGTCAGATCACCTATAATGGGAACTAGTTTTGATGCTAGTGATCTGACGGGTGTGAGGCCCACTCCCATGAAGTGGATCGTCCCCGACGAAGGCCACCAAAGTTGAAAGTCGGCAGCCAGCCTCACCTCAGATCGAATCATCTCGGACAAGAGGCTGCCAACAGCCCCTGGGACGCGCATCCGCTGCCCCGAATTGTTCCTCCTGCTTAAAAGTAAAACTTCAACCGGGGAAGCATAAGGCAATTTTATGGCTTCTTCCATCAAGTCACCAGACTGGCAAGCATAGCTCGCTGCAAGGCAAATTGAAGCAAGTTAGCAGTTAAGCACAGAAAGAGCTGCAAAAATATTAAGTCAGATTCTTCAGCGGCAAAGCAATCCGACTTCAGCAGAGGACAAGTTCCACCTGCACAGCAACCATGGGCTGGCTCAGCAAACGCCAAGTCCTAGCCTCGCCTATACGGCAAAGTCAGACTGATCTTGTGAAGAACAGTCTCAACCTCGCCAATATGGCAAGACTGGCTCAACTATTGAAGAAGCCAAGTCCCAAGTCCTGCCTGCGCAGCGGACTTAACAAGCAATGGTCTTTCTGATCAAATCAAGATGATGGTTTCGCAGAAAGCCGTGATGAGATCCTTCTCTGCAACAGCCAATTGCAAGATGAAGAACAAGGGAAGCTAATCTCTGAAGCGAGCTGCCAAAGCTAAATCAAGGGAGATGAGTTCCCTAAAAAGCGGTGAAGTCTTTGAATGATCAAGACTTACTGGTCCTTGGCCGGTTAGACAACCAGGGTGGGCTTTCCCACTAATTCTGAGATCTGAATATCTCTCACAACCAAGAGAAGGGAAGAAGAAAGGCAAGGCACTTCTCTTCAGAGGACCTCAAGTGTCCTATTTATAGGCCCCATGGCCTGAGCACAACCACCTCAAGCGTGGAAGCACGAGCGCACTTAAGGCATTGATTGCGCCTTGATGACAGGAACGGTTCCCATTGGAACCGTACAAGGGAAGAAAACGTCTCCCTCATAAAAGGCACTTATGGCGCCTTGAATAAAGGGAATATCCTCCCTTGGGAACGTGCAAATCGGAGAACATCTCTCTCGATTGGCACGAAAGAAGGAATGATCCTCCTCGTAACCGCCCCACGGCAGTTGGCTTTGAAAAAGCAACAGGAGTTCCAAAGCGAACTTATTTCTTGAAAGCCCAGATGCGGAGCTACCCCGACGCGAAGCTATTCGCGAACCAGTGCAAACTCTTCGGCGGATCCATCCCAAAGCAGGATTGAAGGCGAAGCTGAACTCAACCATCATGGCGATGTTCATACTCCACACCACCATCACAGCAGTTCAAAGTATTTCGAAGTCTGGGCTATTGCAGACTTTCGAAAACTTTGAAGGGGGTCTTGTTGACACTTAAAAAAGACAAGATTCTCATTGGTCCGAACGATGTCTAAACTTGTTGACATTTACAAAAGACAAGGGACAGACGAGCTGAAGACCAGTTTTTCACCCAACTCCAAGGGACAAGGAAGCGGTTTGGACTCCACTGATCCAGCAAGCAGAACAGTGAACCCGGATTGTTTCTAAACAGACCTCAGCAGGTCTAAAATGCTAGCATTTAGCATTACATTAGCCCAAGGAGATAGCCTCGCTTGAGAGGCTAACATCATCCAGAGCATCGCCAGGAAGCTAACTGACAGCTTCGCCGAAAAGCCTCTTTTCGGACTTCGTCAGGAATTGCCTCTAGCTCCGCTATGAGCTTCAAAGCGGGCAGCTCCGCCATCAGCCTGTTATGGTCAACCTTTGACTAATCAAAACTCCTGATAAGATCGGATTCAATCTAATCAAATCCAATCAGGATTCAAATATGGCAGGTGATTGCCACAATCTCTTGACTCTCTTGAAACGAGTAAGTGGATCAAGGAGAATCTCCTAACAATATGGAAAGGATCATAACACATCGGAAAGATCAACCGACTTGCCATTTTCTAGCTCCGCAGAAGCTATTATAGCCTCGCAGAAAGGCTACTTTCCAGATTCAAACAGATTCGGTTCAATCTGTTTCTATATCTTCAAAGGGGACGATTATACCCTTACTTTCCCTATAAATAGCCCATCAGGGGCACAAGGGAGGAAGATGGCAGGGCACAGGAGAGAGAGGACTCCACAAGCAGAGACTTCTTCATAACGCATCGTGCGTTCTCTAATTCAGAGACCTTCCAAGAGAAATACTTCTCTTTTCAGGGTGGCGATACCCTAACAACCTCTTTTCCTCAAGGAATCTCCGGAACCAGGCGAGAAGGAATTCCTCACAGAAGTGGTTTTGAGAAGTAGTCAGAGGGTTCTACCAATCCTCTATTCTCTGATTCCCGGAACCAGGCGAGAAGGGAATCTCATCGCTCGCATCGTCAAAGGGACAAAGTGGTCGCGCGCTGACCAGACTCCTATCGGCACACTTCTCCAGAATCTCTGAGGAGATCTACTTGTAATCTTTTTAAGAATACTTGTAATTTAGCTCCTCAAACTTTTTATTTGTAAGTTTTCCCCCTTTGCAAACATAATGGAAAACATACCTGATCTCGGAATTTCTGCAATCTGGGATCTTCCTTTTGAGCTTCCTTGATCTCATCTATCAATGCTGACTGAATCTGTAAAGTCATGAACTGTCCTGCCTTATCACCTCCTTGTACCAACATCAAGTCCAATCTGATGAAGTCTTGAATCAACTCCTTCTGCTGAGTGAGCTGGACAAGCACTCTATTCTCTGGCATCCTGCTCAGTGCATCTGGAACTGTATTGACCTTGCCTGGATGATATTGCAAGTCAATATCATAGTCCGCCATCAGTTCAAGCCATCTCCTCTGCCTCATGTTCAACTCTTTCTGTGAGAAGATATACTTGAGGCTCTTGTGATCCGTGTATATCAACACTTTGTCTCCCAGAAGATAATGCCTCCAAATCTTCAAGGCAAAGATAACAGCTGCTAGCTCCAAGTCATGAGTTGGGTAATTCCGCTCATGAGTCTTCAGTTGCCTAGATGCATATGCTATGACATGATCATGTTGCATAAGTACACATCCCAGGCCTTTTCCTGATGCATCACTGAATATGACCATCCCTCCTCTTCCTGAGGGAGTCTTCAAGATTGGAGCTGAAATGAGCCTCTGCTTCAATTGTTCAAAAGCTACTGTACATTCTTCAGTCCATATGTACCTTTCCCCCTTCCGGGTGAGCTTGGTCAACGGAGCTGCAATCCTAGAGAAATCTTGGACAAAGCGTCGGTAATATCCGGCTAGTCCCAGAAAACTCTTAATCTCAGTCACCGTCCTTGGAATTGGCCAATCTCTCACTGCCTGGACTTTGCTGGGATCAACTGAAATTCCTTCTGCTGAAACAATGTGTCCAAGGAAGGCTATGCTGTCCAACCAGAACTCACACTTGCTCCTCTTAGCATGAAGTTGCTCCTGCTGGAGAGTCTGCAACACAACCCTCAAGTGTTCTGCATGCTCCCTGTAGCTCTTCGAATAGATCAAGATGTCATCTATAAACACCACAACGAATTGATCCAAATAGGGCGAGAACACTCGGTTCATCAAATCCATGAAAACTGAAGGGGCATTGGTGACTCCGAAAGGCACAACTAGAAATTCATAGTGGCCATAACGGGTCCTGAATGCCGTCTTCTGGATATCCTCTTTCTTCACCCTCAGCTGATGGTAACCCGACTGTAAATCCAATTTAGAGAATACACGGGCTCCATGAAGCTGATCAAACAGGTCATCAATCCTGGGTAAGGGATACTTGTTCTTGATGGTAACTTTGTTCAATTCCCTATAATCAATACAAAGTCTCTTACCACCATCCTTCTTGTTCGCCAACAGTACTGGAGCTCCCCATGGTGAAGTACTTGGCCTAATCAATCCCTTGTCTGAATATTCTTGCAGCTGCTTCTTCAGAATCTCTAACTCTGTCGGTGCCATCCTGTACGGAGCCTTGGATATAGGAGCTGCTCCTGGAACTGTGTCAATGGAGAACTCGATCACCCTGTCAGGTGGCAGTCCTGAGATCTCAGCAAACACTCCTGGGAATTCATCCCACACCGGTACCTTCTGCTTCTGAACCCCCGAAGTAGTCATCTGAGTCTTTCCCTTGGTAGACTTCACTTCTCCACTAAATTGGAACTCCGGTTGATGAGGGATTCTGAAATTAATCTTCCTCTCCCTACAATCAATAACTGCATGGTACTGACTGAGCCAGGTCATGCCTAAGATTACGTCGTACCCTTTGGTGTCTAGTACGATCATATCTATGGCCAAGATTTTATCACATAGTTCTACTGGACAATCAGTACAAACTTTAGAAGATATGACTACTCCATTCCCTGTACTAATCTCCCATTTGTGGTCTAAAGATCTAACAGGTATAGAATGCAAAGCCACAAAATGGTCTGAGATATAACAATGGGATGCACCTGAATCGAAGAGAGCTAAAACAGGTCTTGAATAAACCCTGATGTTACCTGTTATCACCTCCTCTGAAGCCTCAGCCTCTTCTGCAGTCAGATTGTAAGCCTGACCTCTACCACGCCCTGCTGCAGTCCTAGCTCCTCTCTGGACTGGGCGAACAACATGCTGTGGAGGAAGGGGAAGAGCTCTCCTCATCACTGGTCCCTGATTCCTCTGTCCAAGTGGCCCTGGAAGTGCCCTCTGTCCCTTCGGTCCTTGAGGTGCCGGCAAAGCTTGGTTGGCAAACCCAATTCTCCTGTGTGGACAGGTCTCTACTGCATGGTCTCGGGACCCACACACCAAACACAATCCATTTGCCCTACGGCAATACTGCTGAGAATGACCTGGTTTCTGGCAAAAGTTGCAGATAGGACCTGGTCGAGCCATCTGGTAAGGAGCTGGTCTGAATGGTTGCCTTGCCTGAACCTTTGCTGCTCTGTATGGGCCTCCTCTTCCCATTGGTGCAAACGGCCTCTTCATGGCCTGGTTCCTCATCTGGTTCTCTTGCTTCTTCTCTAACCCACGCTCCACCTCTCGAGCTATGGTGAGAACTTCTGAATAAGTCTTCAGCTGCTGGGGCATCAAGAAGACCTGTATGTCCATATGCAGGCCCTGCTGGAATCTGCTTGCCCGCTTCTCCTCATCTGTCACCATGTACGGAGCAAAGCGGCTGAGTCTGAGAAACTCCGCGGCGTACTCGTCCACGGACTTGTTCCACTGCTGGAGTCTGATAAACTGCTCTTCCATATCTTTCTGAGCAGTAACAGGGAAGAATCTGCTGTAGAAACTCTTGGAGAACGTGTCCCAGGTGACAGGCTTCTCCAGTCTGGCCTCTTCAGCGAGCCACCAAGTTCTGGCTACATCTTTCAACTGAATCTTGGCGACCTCAACTTGGTTCTCCTTTGGTACTCTGGCTGCATTCAGCAAATCGGTGGTGTCCGTCAGCCATTGTTCAGCATCCAGGGGTTTCTCTTCACCCGTGAATATGGCCGGTTGCAGCCGTCTGAAATCTGAAATATTCCCCGGCCTCTGTTCCTTAGGGGCTGCCAACTCCTGCCGAAGAAGTTCGGTCTGTTGCTGCTGGTTCTCCATCATCGTCTGAATGACCCTCAGAATGTCCACATTCTCTCCCGTGGGTCCATTCGACGCTTGCCCGGAGTGGTTACGGCCCGTTCTTCTCTCCATACCGAGTTAGGAAAAGATAACTGGAATTGAGAAAATGGAAGGAGTTTAGGATACAAGGGAATGAATCGAGGAAGGAATCAAGAAGGACTTAATAACTTTGTATATTGTAGTTGGCATTAGCAAATTACTAGAATTTGCTGCTTGATTGTACTTTAGGTTTGAGAGCCTAGGCTCTGATACCAACCTGTAACGCCCCGATTCCACGGATACGGGGACGTCACTGCGACGTATATACGTAGGTCAGAAAATGTCCCACACGTATATACGCTAAGCAAATAAGTACAACAAGGATCAGAGTACACGATAAAGCGTGGTATCCATACATATGCCAACACAAGAAGTACACATACAAAGTTATCACAGGATATTATAAAGTATTACACATTACATGTGTATTACATCATAACCAAGTCCAAAAGAAATATATACAAATATGTATACAAAAAGCTCACAAGTAGAAAGAAGATCTCGTGAGTCAAAAGGTAAGTCTGGTACGAGGGGACTGGAACTAATCCGCCTGCTCACTAAGGTAAGCTTGGTCCTCTGTGGATGGCTCCACTTCGTTCCAAGCCTCAGAATCTGAATGTGCAAATCCAAAGAGTCAAGACATATAGCAATAAACAAACTATAGCCAAGTGGCTAAGGGACATGAATAAAGAAGGATGAAACAGTTATAAGGAATATCAACTAACAAGTATGAAAAGCATGAAGAAATGAAATCCTAATACAATGAATCTACAGTTAACGTCTTATTATTATTACTTGTCTTACTGTGATATCTAACTATGTGACCCAGCGTCCCAGAGCACATAGATCCATATCCTAGTAAAGCAAGGTTGTTATTGGAAACAGCGGTTGTATCGACGAACTATGTTTACAGTGGGTCCCGTGCATGCCCGGGACCACGGTCCAGGTGTTCCGTTGCTTGATAACGGAACCAGCCGCAAGGCCTATCAGGAGGGACTTATGTATGCCCTTTGTCATGACTGTATCAGGAAGAGGGAGCAAGCACTCCCCTCGGTCCCCTGGAGGCCCTCAGGTCAGACCGGAAATATAATTGTACAATATACCTAATGCCACTGTAAACACGAACACATATCGATATCCGCTTGTTTCCCCCGACCCATGTGCAAGTTGGTCCATTTTATATAAAAGTCAAGTGCATCATGCTTGGTTTAAGAGATAGCATGATAAAAGGTGATATTCACTATTTAACAAGTTATAAAGCAAGAACATGTAATAACAAGTCATGAAGTACCAAGTGGTGAGATCCATCAAGTAACATGTCATGTAATATCAGTTATGAAGCATAAACAGGAATAATATGTTACACATGTATCAAAGATAGAATCCAGATTCAAATAGGAAATCAACTAAGTCAGACATTCAGAATTAGTCGACTAGGTGGAAGGATTAGTCGACTAATAGGGGTCTTAAGTCGACTAACAGTCTAGATGAGTCGACTAAAACTGGGTTCCAGAGAGTTGTAATTCTGTTTCAGGAAAAGTTAGTCGACTAGGGTTGTAAGGGTAGTCGACTAACAGGGAACTACTAGTCGACTAATAGATACTTAAGTCGACTAAGTCTGTGATACAGAGAGTTGATGTTTTATTTCAGGAAAACAGGAGTCGACTGGGGAGAAATGGGTAGTCGACTAGGGGTCTCTAGTCGACTGGAAATCTGGTCTAGTCGACTAAAACTGTGAAATCAGAAAAGGTTAAGTTTCAACTAAAGTGGATTAGTCGACTAGTCCCTAGGTCAAGTCGACTAATCGTGGGAAAAACAGTGACAGAACAGATTTTCTGGTGGTTGTTCTTGATGATCTAAAAATAGGATTTTTATGGCACAAGTGTACATGATTTGTCAACACAAGTATACAAAGGAGTTTACAAGTCTTGGTGAGTAGATATACTCACTAGGAATGGTTTGATTGAAGCTTTACGAGTCCGGGAAGAGTGTGGTCGTCAAATGGCACCTATGTGATCCTTGGCGACGAAAAGAGCTACGATTCAAGCTCCAAATCAGTTGCTTGAGCTAGAGGTGAAGATCTTGTGGTGTTCTTGGAGTTAGGGTTTGAGATGGAGAAGGAAATGGTGAAGGCTAAACTCTTGGTGAAGTGAAGAAAAGAGTAAAAGAATGTAAAGGGAAACTTATATAGGATTTGATTTTTGTAAAGGAGATGCAATTAAAGAAATTGAGAGGGGTTTATTGCAAAATAGGGGAGGGGATGGGTGTCCCTCTCCTTGGCCACTTGGCCGGCCATGGGGGAGAGAGAGAGAGGCATTAAATGGGGGTTGGTGAGGTTATGTGGAGTTGGAATTTTGGAAGAGTTTAGAATTTTTGGAAAAATGGGAAAAGTTTGTGGTTGTGGAGAAAGAGGAATAAAGGAAAAGGAAAAATGGAAAGAAATTTATAAAGGAAGATTTTTACTCTTGGACTTAGAATATAAAATAATGAAAAGACAAGTTCCCGGGTTTAAGTCGAGGATACGGAAAATATTTCGGAAAATACCGAAATCGTCCGAAATTCAAGTATCTCGGAACGACTCGTAAATTTTACCAAAAATCAATAATAATATATGAAGACGTATAGTGAAATCCGTTTGAAGAAATACTTTATAGTTTTAAAACTAAAAATCCCGGAATCAGTAATTTACCGACTCCGTTGAAATTTTCATAAATTCATAAAATTCTCAGAAAAAGTATTTAAGTAGGAAATATCATTCTAAGAAATAAGGTCTAAAGACTCTTCTAGAAATTCTTAACCGTTTGAAAAATAAAAATCCAGAAATCGATCAGCGACACTGGTCGACACCGGTTTTGAAGAAATTTATTTTAATTCAGGAAAAATCCAGAAATTCATAGAAAATCTAATATATTGGAAAATGATATTTGAAATTGAAATCGGTCAAATACAGGAAGTAAATCGAAAAATACGGTCGAAAACTGAATACGCAACTAAGTACGTATTCTGAGAACAGGGTATTACAGGAGCATGTCACCGTTTGGATTCGCTAGGCGATAAGCTCCACTCGAGTAGACTGCCTCTACTACGAAAGATTGTTCTCATTTAGTTGGTGGAATGACATATTCTAACCCCCTGCGTGTTTTTCGACGTTGTTGGCTGTTGTGTCTCATCGGGTCTGGTTGTACTGTCACAAGTTATTTGCCAGACCTAGTACCGTCGGCTACCGGTTGTCTCCTCTTCAGAACTGCTGAGAGAAGTGGCTGGTGCAGTGTCATCTGCTGCGAGAGATATCGTAAAACTTACCTTTATCTTTGAACTAACTTGAGTCCCATTGCTTTAGCCGTTGATGGAATAAGACTCATGGCTTTTGGAAGTAGAGTTGACTACCTCCATACTTCCTTTCAGGATAGGAGTTAGGCAGTGGCCTTTTTATGTTCTGACTTCAGAGTCAAAACACCTGTTTCGATCAATGCTTAGATTTTGTCTTTAAGGACATTGCACCTGTAAGTAGGATGATGAACCATCCTATGGAAAAGACAATGGTTGGGATCATTCGTTCATCCCACTTCGTCTGGGCGTCTAGCCTCTGGCAACTTGAGCTTATTGCCTTTGTTTAGCAAGTGAAAAAGTGTCACCACATGCTCATCTTTGAAGGAGTATTGTCTTTGATACTCCATAGTCCTGTTGGAGTTACCTTTCTTTCATCGAGTTCCTCCAAATATTTCCAATGCTGATGTATCAGAAGATTCAGCTGTGTCATAGCTTTTATTGTTGATTCCCCACCTACTTTTGGGGTCTCAAACTTTTTAGCTGATTTTTCAGCTATCTCGGCTTGTTTAATAAGCTCCTTCCAAGTGTGGGCTTTAACGGCTCCCATGCAAACTTTCACTTTGTCGAGGAAGTTATGCCTACACGTCTGAAGCAACATAGGCAAAGGCATACCTGTAGGGCACATGAGAGAAAGTTTGCGGAATCTCTCTATGTAATCCCGTATAGATTCTCCTCCTTTTTGGACTGTCGAAAGGAGCGTGCCCATGGTCACCTCGGTATCATCCCCATAGAATCGGCAGAGGAATCGGGTTTCTAATTCGAGCCAGGAATTGATGGAGTTCGTGGGGAGACTCCTGAACCAATCAAAGGCTACCCCCTTGAGGGTGCCAATGAACAGTCTGGCCATGATAGCATCATTACCTACTACATTACCGGTTTGCGATCGGAAGTAGTAAAGATGCTGATTTGGCGAGCTCTTACCATCATACCAGTGCAACATTGGTGGCTTGAACTTTGGCGGATATGGGACTGAATCCCATTCCAAGGGGTAAGGACGGACCGCCCCTACTTTCGTCAGTTCGTCTCTTCGTGCTAGGGATGCGATCTGATCCTGGATGCCTTTGATCACTTCGGCATCAATTGAAGAGCCCTCCTTTGAATGATCAGTCTTGGGAGGTTCATCGTTATTGTTCTCCTCATTCTTGTGATTACTACCGGTTGTGTTATCATTATTCCAGTTTGTTAGGAGCTGAGCCAATATTTGCTGGATATTGTCCAAGACTTTTTGCTGGGCCTTGGAAGTCTGCTCCTGCGTCTCCATGCGATGACGGAGATCATCATCATTATTGCTATCAGCCATGTTGGCTGATACAAACCTTGCCTGCACAGAGTTGATGATGGCGGAGGATGCGTAGCCGCTGGCTTCTTCTTCATCATCAGACCATTGGAATCTGTGTCTCAATGGTTCTGGCAACATAGCTTCTGAGGAAGAAGGTTGTCCATGATTACAGGGTATTGTACATTGGAAGGTACCCTTTTGTTCGACCAGAACTTGACCTAAGCTGGGGCTATAGTCGGGCCCTAGAGAACTGAATGAAGGAGTGCAGAACCCCTGTTTCCTTCTTTCAGATCGTAGTAAATCCCTTCCTCTGCTTATCATGTTGACAGAGGCAGCTGCGAGGTGAGGCACCTTCACTGTCTTCTTTTGAGACTTGAGCTTCTCAGAAGTTTGGACTGACAGCTGGTTGAACACCGATTGCTAGTTCGGAGGAGAAGTTGTGGGGATTGGTCCCAAACAACAGTAGACGGATTGTACCGTCACAGGTTGACACCCCACTTGTCCGCACTGGGATGGCGAGATTGAAAAACACCTAGAGGGGGGGGTGAATAGGTGTAAGTGCTAATCTAGTGAACTAAGTGCTCTAAATGCGGAAGCTTAAAACTGTTCTTGCAACACACTTAATACAACACACAAGTGTAGCCGAATTCCCCGTGAAGGGCTCTGAACTAACTCCTCTTGATTCCCCTTGAATAGGTTGAGGTGCTATGTGAAACTCTTGTAGTTAAGTATAAGTGAGGCACACACACAAGCAATCCAAGCATATAATGAATAAGCAATATGAATCAATGCAAGGACAACACAAGCAAATAGATATGTATGATATGAATGATGATTTGCACAATTGTAAAGAGAGAGAGGGTTAGAGAGACAATGGATCAAACGCTTACAACAAGATATGTTTCGAGGTTCGAGCACCCAGCTCTACATCCCCGCCTTCACCACTGTGTAGGATTTCCAATCCACTATCTCCCACTAAGGGAACCTCTACCGAGGAGGATTTGTTACAACACAAGGAGTACCGAACTCCTCTCTCAAACACCGCCTCACAACCGAGGGGTAGGCCCGTAGCCAAACAACCAACAACCAACACCTCTACCGAAGAGGGTTACAACCACCAATCTCCACCTCACACAAGAGGGAGCAAACAACAATCTCCACCTCTACCAAGAGGGAAACAACAATCTCCACCTCTACCAAAGAGGGAGCAAACCAACAACCCAATTACACAACCTCAACCTCTACCAAAGAGGGAGCAACCAAGAAATCAAGGGTTTACAATTGGTGGTCTCTTTCAACGACAAACCTCTTTCCTTTTTCTTTTTTCACAAAACAAGATCCTAATAGAATAGGATAGATGATAGCTCAAGTGTGGAAATTAAGGTGTTTTGGAAATCAAATAGCAAAGAAAAATCCTTGGGAAAAACACTTGTAATATGATAGAAATGAAGATCTAAAGCAATATCCCAAAAACCTATTTTTCTTTGAATTTTCCAAACCCTTGAAAACAATAAAGATGAAATCTTTGAGGCTCTAAAACACTTTAAAAACTTATTTTTAAAACCAGAGAGTAGGGAATTTTTGCTCTTGAAAATCTTCGTTAAAACCCCCAAGAGTTGGGGTATATATAGCCCAAACAGAAGACTAGCCGTTAGGCTGATGTGGCAGCCTGACAGGCTTGGCGGTCGACCGCCCGGTCGACCGCCAACGGTCATATTTATGACCGTTGGGCAAACCCGATCGACCGGCACGGTCGACCCAAACAAACAGAGAGCAGAGCTCTCAGACCCGGTTGACCGCCCGGGTCGACCGTCCCAGTGTCTGCCAAACGTGCACAGATCTGTGCACGTCGGTCAACCGACCCGGTCGACCGACTTCATCCCAAGTCGACTTGGTCAGTGAGTAGTCGACTGGTTGAAGCCTGGAACAGAATTCTCGGTCAGAAAAACAGTTTAAAAATATTTTGAAAAATCTTTTAAGTCTTCTAAAAATCCACAAAACTTGTTTTAACATTTTATATTGAAACACAAACAAGTGATAAAAATTTCAAGACATATAACAATCATATCAATTTATTTTTGTGTCTTGCAAATTTTATCAAAACCAACACTTGTATTTTTATCAAACTTGATTTTTCAATACATGAATAGGAAAGTCAAAATAAGTTGTCTAGCAAGTTTAAAGCATGTATGTATATCTAGAACATATCTAATATACATAAGAATAAAGTAAACTTGTTTTGATCAACTATTCATGAAAACCAAATTCAAAACATAAAACTTGTGTGTGTTGTGCACTTGAGCATATCAACTATACTAAGCTTTACAAATGGATCTAAACACACTAAACTAAAACTAGGATACCTAAGTCTTCTTGACGATCTTCATCTTCAAGTGGACTCGATCCCAAACCGTGATCCGCCGAGTGCAAAGGTATAATCTTGATGCTCGGGCACGGGAATCACCATGTGAAGGCTTCCAAACTCTTCTTTTTGAAGCAATCACCAACTAATATCTTGATCAATGATTTGTAACTAAAATCACAAGATAATTAGTAAACATAACTACATGAGTTAATCATCATCAAAACTAGGGTGGAAGGCCTTTGGGCCAACAGAGATGTGAACTGGCTCTTCGGAGCGGAGTTTCCACTCGTTGCTCAGATAATCCTGCAAGTCTGCATTACCTGTGTCCAACTGATCCAACACGGAGATTCGGAGGAACTGGATGTTAGCCTACTTGGGTTGAGAAACCCTGGGCTTATCCTTGAAGACTTTCTTTTGGGCTATAGGCAAAGGTAGGATAGCTTCCCCTGAAAGAGTAGCTTCGCAAGGAGAAGCTACTGTTTTAGTTCTATTGCGCAGAGTTCATCCTGTGAGCGAGGTTGAAATAGCCCCGCTGTTAGCACTCAGTGGTGATTCATTTTTAACCTCGCGGCCAAGGTTTTTAGCACTCAGTGCTTTGGTTTCGTCGCTAGCGGCGAGCCTAGCACTGCCCAATAGTGCTGATGATGTAAGAGGGGCTGCAGTAGCCTCGCTGTTAGCACAAAGTGCTTTAGCCCTAGCTTCGCGTCTAAGAACTTTGAGAGCACCCTTAGGCGCTGAAGCTGCATAAGCACCGCTGTCAGTACCTAGGCACGATCCCTCAGCTCTGCTGCAAAGAGCGAACTTAACGCTTGAAGCATGCTGCGATCCTTTGCTCGTTACCTTCTCGCGATGTGGTTAGCACCGCTAGGTGCTTTAGTTTTAACTTGGCGGCTGGGAACTTCACGCGTACCCTGGGTTACTGGTGCTGTATCTGCCGTGCTATCAGTAACTTCGCTCGGAAGAACGAGGCTGGCACGAGGAGTCACTGCTCCTGAATTAGGCGAAGGCATAGTGCCGTTCTTGCCTCGCGGCTAATGGCCTCAGTGAAGTAGGCGGGCATTTTACCTTTATCTTCGCATGACAGGCGTGGCTTAGCTCCGTGAAGAGCTGAAATAGTCTTGCAGTCAGAGACTATTTTAGCTTCGCAGGAAGCTGAATCAAGAGATCTATGTACAGCTTTTGCAATCCACATAGCTTTAGCAAAGGCTGTTTTAGGTTCACCAGGAATCTTTATAGCTTTGCGCACAGTGTTAATATGCTGGCACGGGGCTATGTTAGTTTCTACTAAGGCTGTGATAGACTCACATAGAGTCTGTTTAGCCTCGCCGGAGGCAGTAATAGGCTTGCAGAGAGCCTTATTTGTCTCAACAGAGACTTGCTTCTAAGAGTTAGCCAGAGGGGCTCTGGCTACGCTGAGCTCCTTGCGCACATGTAAGGGGCTTGTGCTACCCTCAGAAAGAAGTTGTTCAAATCTCTCTTGGTCAAAGTAAATGACCAGCGTCTCAGCAATAGACCCGAAGGTCTGATCGTCGCATTGCGACACTTGATTCTCAGCAGTGGAGAATGCATTCCCCAGCGGAGTCGCCATCTTATTTTCCATTGATTTTGCAAAGGGGAAAACTTACAAAAAAGTGCCGAGGAGCGAAATTACAAGTAATTATTTAAAGAAAGAAAAAGAAAATTACAAGTAGATCTCCTCTTAGATTTATGGGAAAGTGTGCCGGTAGGAATCTGATCAGCGTGCGATCACTTTATCTCTTTGACGATGCGATCGATCAGACAATCGGACTGCCGCCTGATGGGATTTCCTTCTCGCCTGGTTCGGGGAATCAGAGAACAGAAGGTCGGTAGAGCCCTCTTGTTACTTCTCGAGCTGCCTCCGCTTGGGAATTCCTTCTCGCCTGGTTTCAAAAATTCCTTAAGAGGGAGGATGATCTTAGGGTATTAGCACCCTGAATTTATCCTTGTAGGATTAAAGAAGTGATTCTCTGAATTCTTAAAAGTAAGAGAGTAGATCTCTTGTTGGCTTATGTTTTGAAGCCACCAAAGAAACTTATGCTCTTTAAAAAGCCTCTTGGACTTGAATCTTTTCAAGCTCCTGAGCCTAGCCTACTAGTGGGCTATTTATAGGCTCAATAGGGAGTTATGATTCCCTTGATTGTCTCCCCTTAATGAGAAATCATGGGTGTAACTGCCAATTTGATCTCGATCACAATGATCTCATATGGAGATTTGATTGGTCAAAGATGACCATAAAAAGACCCGCAGCGGGGCTAATGAAAAGCTTCATGAGAAGCTATCAAGAAAGCTTCCGGAGAAGCTAGAATTAGCTTCAGGCAAAGCTGTAAGTTAGCTCTATAGAGTTATGAAGAGCTTCATAAGAAGCTAGAATGAAAGCTTCCTGAGAAGCTAGAATTAGCTTTCGGAGAAGCTAGAATTAGCTTCAAACGAAGCTGTAAGTTAGCTCTCTGTGGAGGTATGAAAAGCTTCATGAGAAGCTATCAAGAAAGCTTCCGGCGAAGCTAGAATTAGCTTCAGGCGAAGCTGTAAGTTAGCTCTCTGTGAAGCTATAAAAAACTTTATGAGAAGCTATCAAGAAAGCTTCCAGCGAAGCTAGAATTAGCTTCAGGCGAAGCTGTAAGTTAGCGCTCTGTGAAGAGCTTCAAGGTGAATCTAGACAAACTTAGCTCTCAGTCGAGGTCTATCCTTTTTGACTCATGCGATGCTAAGTTTTGAGCTAACTTAGCATCTTAGGCCTGCTTAGGTCTCTTCAAAGACAATCTTGACTTACTGTCTGTTTCACTGGATCAGTAGAGCCTAAGTAACTGATTTGTCCCTTGGAGATGGGTAAAAACTGATCGTCAGCTTGTCTGTGACTTGTCTTTTGTAAATGTCGACAAGTTAGACGTCGTTTAGACCGGTTGGAAAGCTTCTGAGAGTTTTATTTTTTTTGAGTGTCAACAATTACCTAGATCACTGGGATTACTCAGTGATAATCACGGTAACAATGTCAACATGCGTAATCAGGATACCAGTATAACATGATATATAATGTTAGTGAACATGATACCAGTATAATAGGACATGTAACAAGTATAACATGAAGGTGTTGTTACCGTATACAATATTTTCTCAGCAACTATGACAACATGGACATTATAATTATCAGATGGATGTCATGTATAACAGGTCAATTCTTCCAAATTAATCATGATATTCAGGATGAGTAATCACATGCTGGCATGAAATGAATAATCTGGACAAAGTATACAATCAACTCTGGTCCTCAAAGTCATCAATATATCTAAATATACATACTCATCAATGACTAACCAATCATCGCTATCCAATCTGATTAAGATCATCATCACTCCTACTTCCCTTAAGTTCAAATACAAGATCTAGAATCCAAGTAACTAGTCAATTAGGTATATATGCATGTACCTGGTTAGGTCAAACCAATCTATGCCTACTCCTCATCCCAAGATCAACTCCAACTCAATCGAGTCTACTGATAAGTCTAAGTCCAAGATCTTGTTCTTTTAATAAAGATCTCCAAATCAATCATTAATATCTAACTAAACTCTCACATGTTTTACCATCAATACGAATAATCAAATCTACTGATAATGTCACCCAGATATTCACCCATATAACTGTCATCATGAACCAGTCAAATCCACAATCTAAATCTGATTATAGTCTAAGTTATGCCACTAATAGTTCTAATCCCAATCAAGATCATAACTAAGGAGTGGGACATCCTCAAGTTACATGAAATCTAGAAAGTTTCATTATCCAAACCTCGATATCAATAAACATCATTACTTAGATAATTTATCAGTGAATATATCCAAATAAAATACTTGCAACTAATAATTCAAAATTAATATTATGTGATAGATTAAAATCAAGGTAAGTTATTCTCCATATGATCAAAATCCAGCTATTATTGATCTCATCTGAATGAAAATCAAGATCTCATATAAATCTCAAGATGAAATCCAAGCATCAAGAATTCTAATCCTTTATTAAAGTAACATGATAACTAACCCATCCTCTATATCCAAATGAATCCTCATTTACATTATCACCAATGAATAAATACTATGTCTGATAAATACTTCACATAAAATATACATTCCAATCACAATCACGAACCAATCATCTCAAGATCAATCCTATAGACAGACTAATGTACATCATAACTAGATCCGAATCCGAAAACGGTAATCATCTACACATGAAATTATACTGATAAACGCTCATATCAACTAAATAAATAATGTGTGTACTAACTAATGTCTCATGAAGTGATACAGGTGGTCATACCAGTAAAATATCTCAGACAGTCACATGAAATGATGCAAGTAACATATAAAGTATCCAGTGACAACAATAAATAAGGAAATAAGATAAAAACAAATACTCATAAATACCATCTCAGTAAATTTTAATAGCATAGTTTGAATAAATGTTACGCAGTAATCATGTAGATGAACTTTATTACATGCGAAAATAGATAAACATATTATAAGAAGTACGAGTAAATAATTTATGAAAACTATAAAATTTCTAAATAATAGAAAACTAGCTTAATCATTTAAATCACCTTTATAGCATGATTACATAACTAAATAAAATTATTTATCACAAAATTCTTGCTTAACTGAAGGAGGAAAGAACACTCACCTGAACTTGATCACAAGTCCAAAGCACTGAAATCTTAGGATTCCGATAAATCTACATAGTTCATTTCAATAAAAATTGTTAGAATTTTTAAAAGGATGCTCTACTTAGGAGTTATAAGGGGTTTTAATTTTGATTAATTGGTTTAGAGTTGGGAATATGATACTTTGGATTAAATGAATTTAGTAGGTTTAATTTAAACCAATTTCTAATTTTTTGTTAGATTTTTAATATCTTTATAACAATAAAATGATTAACGGATCTGAATTTACCATGAAGGAAAGTAGTTTTAAAGTGGGTGAATTCTGTTAATTTATGTTACTATTAGTCTAAATTTTTTATCATAGAAAGTAGAAGTATTGTAGACTATTGTTTATATTTTTCTCTATTTTTTGATATTTTTAACTAATTATTTAATTGTTTTCCTACAGGTTAATGGGTCTAGATTTTTCAGCTGGATCGAATTCTGCCATGTGGGTCTGGGTTCAGGAAATGTAGGCCCAAGCAGAGCTGGCTAGAAAGTAAGCCAGTGGGCCTAGCTACAGGAAAAAAATTTTTTTTTTTATATAGAGAACAATGCACAGTGGGCTGCCCCTGTGCAGCCCAGGCCTAAAGATTTTTTTTTTTAAATAGGTTCAGCGTACAGCGGGTGGCCCAAGCCCACTGTGCAATCAACTGCACCCGGGTCGGGTGCGGGTCTACACAGACCCATTCTGGGTCTGTGCAATAGGCCAACCTGCTCTCGGCCTGGCTGAGAGCAGCAACATTTTTTTCTTGTAAAAACCATATTGAAAATTTATTAAAAAAATATATAAATTAAGAAGTATACAGTATGTTCCCATATATATTTTAGTTAGATTTTGATTGAGTTCTTGATGTAGAAATTCTTGAATGAATAATGCAAACATGATTTTTAATTAATAGAAAACTAATTCACAAAAACTTTAATCTACTTACTTGAATTGTTCCTCCTTGATTGCTCTTTAATCTCTGCACCTTGAAATCCCTTTCATTCACAATCCACTCAAGGAGAAAGGAAAGAAGGAAGTGGGGAGAGTTTGAATTGGTTTTCTCTTAGGGTAGAAGAAGAAGTAGTTTAGGTTTTTATAGATTATTTGAGATTCTAAAATCTGAATTTTAGTTAGGATTAAACTGCTTAATTTAATAGTTTAGATCAGTATATTATTGTTAGGGTATGAATTAGAATTACATGAATAGTATTTTTTATAAGATTAGGATTAGATAGAATTATAGGATTTGGTAGATGATTTCGGATTTGGTTAGTTAATATAAGATTTGAATTAGCATTATATGGATAAAATTTGATCTTGGGTTAAGTGGGCTTAGATTTGAATTGGACTTTGGTTTAGATTTATATTTCAGGCTTTAGCTAAAAGAGACAAATAATATGAAGAATAAGAAAATAGAGAGTGGGCTTGCGGGCTTAGTTTTAGGCTTTAAGAAAAATAAAAAAGAAGAAGAGAATGAATGAAAAATAAGGAAGTGGGCTTGACTCATGTGGTCTTAGCATGAAAAGAAAAATAAATAAAAGAAAAAAGGAGAATCGGCTGAGCTTGTTGGGTTTGGAATGAAAATAATAATATTACCAATAGTGATTAACAATACCATAATAATAGTTAACAATAATAATTACAATAATAATACTAATAATAATAACAACAATAGTAATAATTGTAATCAAGAACAACTACCTATTAAAAATAATTTAAAATAACTATTGATAATAAAGACCAATGACAATTAGGAAAGGTACCCCACATCAATGATAATTAATCTCTTAATACATTTTTATGTAAACAAATATTAACAATTAGAATAGATATTTATGATAATAACTTACATGTAAAATTTATTTAACCTCCGAATATAAAATTATATAACTAAATATAAACAATAAGAGCTGCAAGTTATAAATAATAATAATACTAATAATGATAATTTATAATAGCAATAATAATAATAATAATTAACAGCTATTACTACTATTATTTGTTGGCCCAAAGGCCCATCACTCTAGTTTTGATGATGATCAACTCATAGAGTTATAGTACTAATGATCTTGTGTTTATTTAGTCTCAGATTTGTGATCAAGATCTTAGTTGGTGTGTTGCTTCAACAAAGGATTTAAAGTCAAGTTTTGGAGCTAGCACGGTTTGATTCAAGAGCCTATGCATCAAGATCACATCAAGTACTCAAGAGGAGTCTAGCTCTTTGGATCAAATTTGGACCAAGTCTAGAAGATGAGAAGACTTCAAGAGAAGACCTTCAAGATCAAGACTTGTGTCTAGGTTTGTTTTTGTTAAGATTTTATTTTTAGATAAAATGTAAAGGATAGAATAGTTGGTGGATTGCTCAAGCATACCATATACACACACACACACTCTTGATTTAGATGAGTTTTCGTAAAAGAGTTTTCATTTTGAAAAATACCGTTTTGGTTTTTGGTATTCAAAGTTTACATGTCTTTAACCAAAACTATTTTTAGTGTTTAATGTCAAAAACATAGATATTTCACATGTATGTGTAGTGGATCATATCCATACACTCTATGCTTTAAAAGTGTTTAAAATATCTTGTTTTTGTATTTGGAGAAGTTTTGGAAAAACCAATTTGGAAAAATACAGTTTTTGTTTTTAGCCAAAATTTCCAAGTTACAAAAATAGTTCAAATTGTTTGTAACATGTCTTGATTTTACTCAAACATATTTGTTTATCAAAGTATAATATTGAACCTATTTTTGTAGATTTTTGTGAATTTTTGGGATTTTATTGAGTCAAAATTCTCAAGTTTTAAATCCTGTAAAAAGCCTGCCAGGCTCTGGCGGTGGACCGACCGGTCGACCGGACCAGGAGCCGGTCAACTGGAGCAGTCGACCGGATGTGCACAAAACGTGCACATGGCCATATCAGTTGGCCGGTCGATCGAGCGGTCGACCGACTGAAGGCAACCCACTCTCGGGTTGCCCCGGTCGACCGGCCAGAGAGCCGTTGCTATCTGGTTCAGAGCCCGGTCGACCGTGCGGTCGATCGGAAGGCTCAACGGTCACTTTTTTGACCGTTGGCCGATCGACCGGCCGGTCGACCGGAAGGCCATTATTGGCCTAGTCAGCTGCCAACAGGTAGAATTCTTTTGGGGGTTATAAATACCCCATTTGAGGCCAGTTTTGGGTAAGATTTTAAGAGAGTTTTTGGGCTAGTCTTGCATATCTATTTCAGTGGTTATATCCACAAGTTTTAGAGCTATATTTCCAAATCAAAAGAGGGTTTATCAAGAGTTTTTTGAAAAGTGATTTCTTGTGTTTTCCTCCACAAATTCCATCCTTCCTTTTCTCACAAACACTTGAGCTATCTATTGACATATTTATTCTATAGGAGTGTTATTGTGAGAGTGATTATTGGTGATCAAAGTGTTTAGATCACCAAGAGTTCTTTCTTGTACTTTGAGGAGGCGGACGTGTGTATTCGCATAGTTTCGGGTTATAGTGTGAACTCGGTGTTTGAGGTGCGGCCTCGGTGAGCTTGTGGGCTTGCGGTGTGTTCGGGACAAGAGAGGGACTAGAGAGTCCAAGAGTTCTAGTGGGAACTCCTTGTAGGTGTTGCGGCACCGAGTGATCCGATAGGATCGTTTTTAGTGAAAATTCTTCATAGTGTTGAAGGCGGGGACGTAGAGCAAATGTGCTCGAACCTCGAAACAAATCTCCCGTGTATGATTGCTCTCTCTCTATCTCTTACTTGTTTATATCTTGCGTGCTTATATTGCTTTCATTTTTATATACTAGATATTCATTTGTGCTCACATTGTTATATACTTGGGGTTTGTTTGCTAACACTTGTATTCAACCAAGAGAGCCAACGCGGCACCTCAACTCTTATTTAGAGGAATCTTGAGGAGTTAGTCCAGAGCCCTTCACGGGAATCCGGCTACACTCTAGTGTTATACGTGGTGTTTAGTTCTAGAAGTTTTAGTTTGCATTAATAAGTTTTTAATTCCGCATTAATTGACCATTAGATTAGCTCATCACCTATTCACCCTCCTCTAGGTGATTTACATTATTAACAATCATTAATAATAATAGTAGCTATTAACCATACAATAATAATAATGAATTAGAATAATAATAACAAGAACAATATTAATGATAACAATAACACTAATAATAGTTATAAATAATAATCAAAATGGAATAATACGAGTAATTATTTCTACTAATATCATTAATTTATTTTAATAATATATAAAGCCAAAAAACATTTAATATCTCAAAATAATTTGTATCAATAATAATAGGTCATGAATCAAGTTAAATAATAAGAATAAAAATTAAGTAAAGCAAAAAAAATAAATACTTGAAAAAATAAAAATACAATATTATTTACAAGAAATATTACAATTCATCTTTCTCTTGAATCTACGCCTAGATTACAAGAGTATACCTTCTCTTTATGAACCTTTACCTTGCTCCTCCCTTTCTTGATTTTAAGGGCATTCTTGACTTTTTAGGGTCTTACATTGTTATTCATCACAACTTTATTCTCCTCTTCTGCTTCACTTTATAATGCTGAGTTAAACCTTATATAGGATTTTACAATGCAACTCTTATGTGGATTATGAAATGATCTTGGTTATTGGATGTTTGAAGAATCTTGATCAATCCTATAGGAGTTGATCTCCTTGATCTAGAAAGATTCTAGACCTTTTAATCTTTAAAAATAAATATTCATTGAATAGGAATTGAATCCTATTCATACTTCTCTTGAAAAGAAAACTCGCAATCGACTGAAAAGGGAACTGCTTCACCTTGATTTGCTTCTTTTTCTTCAAACCATCGTCTTCACTAACTCAATTGGATTTTTTTGGACCATCATCTCCTCTTGAAAAATAAGGCAAAAGTCAAAGACGAACTCGGGAATCAATCCCAGTGTATTGCTTGATTTAACCTTTTTAATAGTTAGATTTGATCGATATAAGTTTCAAATACTATTTTTCAATATTTTAGGTTTTTTTTTCATGATTTTCTAAAATTTTCTGTAAAATCTTCAAAATCGGCATCAACTGGTGTCACTGATCTATTTTAAGATTTTTAATTTAAAAATGAATTGAATTTCTGAAATCTACATTCACATTATTTCTCAGATCATATTTTCTACTTTAGCTCATTTTTGGAGATTTTTCTGAATTAGTCAAATTCAACTGAATTGTTGTTGACTAATATCGTCGATCGATTCCAAGATTTTTAATTTGTAAATGGATTGAATTTCTTGAATCCGATTCACCATATTTCTCAGTGTAATATTTTCTATTTTAGAGAATTTTGTAAATTTTTCTGAAGTTATCAAAATTTGGCCGAATAAAATAATATTTGTGTTTTCTCAAATCCGGAGTTTGGTCTAAGTATTTTCTTTCTTTTCTTTTTCTTCCACCAACTTCCAATATATTCCACCATCTTCTACACTCTTCCATTTAAGATATCCAACCCCACTAACTCTCTCCTCCCAAAATATCTTCCCACTCACTCTCTTCTCATTTTCTTTTCTATCTTTTTATCTTTTCTTTTTTACTTTTCCTTCTTCCCCAGCCTACGCCAGTCTTCCCCCTCTCTTTCTCCCAAATCTCTCTTTTCATCTCCAAATCTCTCTCTCTCTCTCTCTCTCTCTCTAATTCCTTCTCACTCTTTAATCTCTCTCTCCTCACACTTTCTCTCTTTTCTCTAGCCAGCCGACCATCTCTACCAGACCTGGTAGCTCCTCCCACAGCCGACGTCGCCCAGCAGGCCGGTGGCGGAGCTTTAGTGACCTCTCATCTCCTTCAACTCTCCCTCCATCTCCTCCAACTCCAATAACACCACCATCTCCTTTCTCCTCCAAATCCACTACCATCCACCCTTTTTTTTTCCATAATTCCTCCACCACCTCCAAATTAACTCCTCCCCCTCCTCAATCTTAACCTCCCACACTTCGTCCTTCCTCTCACTCCCTCAATTTCATCACCTCCTACATCAATTTCATCACCATCATAAACACCACCACCATAATCTCCACCCATCACCATCAACCACCAACCTCACAACCCCTTACAACATCCCTCTCCTCCCTGGCATGGCCGACTCACCGCCACCACCAAGTCGCAGCGGCAAGCGCCAGCCAAGTTTGAGCCCCCAAGGCCGTGAGCCTACGACCCCCCGTTGGCCGTGGTCTATTTTCCCCTTCTCTCTCTTGTTTATTCTTTATACTATATTTAATATATTTTATCACATATCGTGTTGATTAATTGGAGTTTTTGGGATTTTCATGGCGTATTTCGAAGATTTTAGGCAAGTGATTCTTGCCTTATTGGGTACTCCACTTCGACAGGTTATTACGTATTTCTGAATTTATGTATTTGTACTCTAGGATGTGTTGTTGTATTTGGTAGACTGTGTGTCTGTATCGGTGATGTATTTGTATCAATGACATATTTGTATCGGTTTGATGAATGTTTGTGTTAGCATAGGAAATTTTCTGTATTTGCTTTTACTGCATGTATTCTGGATTTATCGTGGATTTGACGGATCATTCGTGGTCGTTAGCCTCCGAGTCTCTCTCCAGCCTTTGGGCTCACCCTCTGGGCTTAACTGTTCTGTGGTTTTATACTACAGCATCAGGCTTAAACCCTCCGAAATTTCTAGCTTCTTCAGGAGCCTAGCTACGTCGTGTATCTGTGAGTCGAGCTTTATAGTGACACCTCATCAGGCACACTTAGCTTGCTCTCAATTTACTTAGCCTCCGGGCTTAAACTGAAAGTACACCTAGAGGGGGTGAATAGGTGTATGACTAATCTAATGACAAATAATGCGGAATTTAAAAACTAATTGCAACACACTTAATGTAACCAAAGAGTGTAGCCGAATTTTTGGTGAAGGGCTCTGAACTAACTCCTCTTAATTCCTCTGAATAAGAGTTGAGGTGCTATATGAAGCCCTCTTAGTTTAACACAAGTATGGCACACAAACAAACCCAAGCATATATATAATATGAACAATATGATGCAATGCACAAAATAAAGAGAGAGAGAGTTTAGAGATAGTGGATCAGACGCAAACGCCAAGATATGTTTCGAGGTTCGAGCCACTGCACTACGTTCCCGCCTTCACACAGAAAGATTTTCACTATATCGTCTACACAGGACTTCCCACATAGGGAATCTCCATTGAGGATTTGGGTAATACAAACCGGGAGTACACAACTCCTCTCTCCAACAATACAACCTCTACACAAGAGATAAGGCACAACACAAATCACCTCTACACTTAGAGGGATGGGAACTTAGCCAAACAACGATCAACCTCACACAAGAGGGATAAGGCTCAAAGCCACAACTCTAACAATCACCTCTTCATTAAGAGGGATAATAACACAACCTCCACAATCACCTCTCACTAGAGGGATAACAACACAATCATCTCTCACTAGAGGGATATCACAAAGTAAGGAGGGTTTATAACACTTGGTGGTATCAACAACCATAAACCAATTTTCTCACAAAACTAGATCCTAATAGATAGGATAGATATGATAGCTCAAGTGTGAGAATGTAAAGTGTTTGGAAATGAAAACAATAAAGAAAAAACTTGAGAAAATCACAAGATATATGTTGAAATAAAGATCAAAAACCAATTCCCAAATACTCTATTTTTCTTTGATTTTTCCAACACTTTAAAATGAATAAAGATAAAACTTTTAAATCCAAAAACTCTTTTAAAACTTGTACCTAAAACACTTCTAAAGATGAGAAAATTTGCTCTTGAAATTGTTAGCTAAAACAGCCCAAAGAAGTGGATATTTATAGTCCAGAAACAAATTTGCCCGTTGGCAGCAGGAAAGGGCAATTTTGCCCTTCTAGTCAACCGGCCGGTCGACTAGCCAATGGTCACTTTTCTGACCGTTGTGCCTGCGGTCGACCGTCCGGTCGATCGGCCCCCACCTGAGAGTGGGGTGCTCTCAGTCGGTCGACCGCGCGATCGACCGGCCAAGTGGGCAGGCCTTTGTGCACATCCCGTGCACATCGGTCGACTGTGCTTGTCGACTGACCACTGGTCCGGTCGACCGACTGGTCGACCGCCAGTTTGTCTGGGCTAGAATTTATAGGATAGAAAAACTTGTCTTTTTAATTTCAAATAAATCCCATAAAATCACATAAATTTCACAAAAATAAGTTCTTTTTTTATCTTTGAAATACAAATATGTGTGACAAAAATTCAACACATATTACAAACTATTTGAACCATTTTTGTGATATGAAAATTTACCTTAAATACAAAAATCGTAATTTTCAAACTTTGAATTTTTTAAAATGGAAAACCGTTTTCTCCAAAACTTATGTAAATACAAAAATATGATATTGAAACAACTTTGAAGCATATTGTATATTGATAAAATCTAATATACATGAAAGATATTATATCTATGTTTTTGACATGAAATCCAATATCGGTTAAACCGAAAACCAAAGCCAATAAACTTTAAACTTGTGTGTGAATGTGAACTTGAGCATATCAACACTATCTAATCTTTACAATGATCTAAACATACTAAACTAAGCACAATACCGAGGTCTTGTTGTTGAACTCCTTCTCCAAGAGACTTGATCTAAACACGATCCAACGAGCTTGACTCAAACTGAGTACTAGATGCGATCTTGACGCGCGAGCTCTTGAATCAACATATGATAGCTCCAAAACATCTTTGTTAAAGCTAATCACCTACTAATATCTTGATCAAATATCTGAAACTAAATATCACAAGATTATTAGTAAATTATAACTACATGAGTTAATTATCATTAAAACTAGAGTGAAGGGCCTTGGGCCAACAATCTCCCCCTTTTTGATGATGACATAACTCATGGAGTTATATACGCATGGATTAAACTTAAGCTTCATAAAAGTTCCCCCTTAACTCATGCATAGCAATAAACATAAAGATATGCAATGAATGCTCAACACAAACATGCATAAGTGAAGAATGCTTCTCCCCTTTTGCATAAACAAAAACATATATGCTCGATACCAACTGTAAAAATAAACATGCATATGATATCAATTGTAAGTCAACATGCATATAAACCAAATAAAACAATAAAGATATATATGCGATATATATTCATGAAGAGGAGAGACATTAAGTTAACTCCCCCTGCATACATGCATTTATATGAAAAGAGATGACTAAACCCTAACCACATAAAGCATAATATGTAATGTATAAAAGGAGATGTAAAGCTCCTACTACACACGTGTACTTCATAACAAAGAAAGGTCAATCACTTCAATATTAAATATACTCAATATGAATCTATATATAGAGAAGATGTTAAGCTTTCCTTGCATATAAGCAATATAAATCAAAACATTATGATACCAATTTATGATACCAATAGAAAATAAACAAGACATTTTGAAGATACCAATTGAAAGTAAACAAAAATTTTGAGATACTAAAAGATACCAATGTGAAAATATCTTGATACCAATTTAAAAAAATCTTGTAAATTTTGATACCAATAGAAAATGACACATTATATATTTTTGATACCAATTGAAATATATATATATATATATATATATATATATATATATATATATATATATATATATATATATATATATTATATATATATAGAAAATCTTGATATCAATTGAAAGTAACAATCAATTTTAAAGTAACTTGATGCCAAAAAAAATGTCTTGTAAGTTTTTGGTACCAATTGAAAGTAAAACTAAATTGATTTAGGTAAGCATAACTCATATCAATATAGATACCAATGTAAAATGACACGTGATACCAATATTGAAAATGTAAGCATATACCAAAATAAATTATTTTTCATTATAAAGAGAGGGAGTAAGATATCAATTGAAAATAAACTCGATTAAAAGATACCAATTTGAAAGATAAAACATGAATTTTCTACCCCTTTATGAAATACCAAAAAAATAATGTATAAGCTTGTATAAGATACCAATTGAAGAATAATTGACATTAAGGAGTCAATCAAGCTTAACTTAAACATAATTTGTGCTTTAAGATGTAAAGATATAGCAAGCATATTCAAATCACATAAATATGTATGAAAATATAAATACTAATCGAAATTGATATTATTTGAAGTTTGAAGCATACATATATAGAAAAATAAAATATGAGTATACAAACATGAAAATATTAATTGAGATACCAATTGAAAATATGATGAAGATCAAGTATATAACTCATAATACCTCCCTTTCATGCACATGTTAAAAAGATTTTCAATTAGGCTCACAAGGCATGGTCGCCCATCCGTCCGCCCTTCGATGGAAGGGTTTTCAAAAAAAATAGGATTTTAAAATTAATTTTAACAAGTTTGAAAACTCTTCCAAAATAAAGAAATACGCAACTAGTTTTATGATAATCTTGAAAACTAGTATGAAATCCTTCAAGTAAAGAATAAAATATGAATATTTTCCATGAAAAACATGTAAGTCACACGATCATCGACACTCAAAGTCTATAAAGCACATATAAAGCTCATGAAATAAAAATTATGAGTAAATAATAATAATGTGAGTGTAAGAATCATGTAATCACAAAATTATGGGAATAGACAATTAAGCTTATTTATGAAATTCCTTTATAAACATGAAACTTTAATTTTTACCAAAATAATTCCAACTTCAGGCATATATATGTTTTGTCTAAATCTAAAGGTATACATACACATCTCTAAACACAAATAAGTACATAATAAAAATTTGCATGAAAAGCAAATAGCTCAAGGGTATACATGTATATCTAAAGTTTTAAACAAAATTAACATATACACGAAGCTAAACACATATCTATAAAAAAAACATGTACAAAATGGGGAATACAAGTTAAAGTGTACGAATTATCAAAATTAGGCTATACTAGTATATCTAATGAGTACAAATGAGCATTTAACCACAAACATGTAATAATCCATTTGTGGCTCACTAGTTGTATAAGTATACATAAGTTTTAATGAAAAATTACATCTTAATATGTAATCAAAATATGAAGCATAAAATAAAATATAAACCAATATGATCATTATATATAAATGCACATGTCTTAGAATAAGGATATACACAATAGTTAGACTAAAGTGAGAACACAAAAGTAATAGTCTATATAAACATGGGTGTATCTCAATTATTAATCATGTATATCTCTAGTCTAATTAACATTGCATATAACATAATGAGCATTAAAACATGACATGTTAAAAAATCAATAAATGAAAGTATGTAAACAAAATGGAAGTTAGAGATCATTACCAAAACCATTAGGGCAGATATTTATATCTCCAAACTATGGTGGTCCTCCCACCAAACTTCCCTTGAAAGTGATGCATTTAAAATTTTCACCGTTTAGCTTAGAACGCATTCACCTCAAGGCACTAACGCCTCTCACGTTATGTGAGAGCCCACACCTATATCAAATACAATATGGGTGGACTTTGGTACCCATACTCTTTTGGGTCCATGAGAGTTAGCACCTTTCCTAACCTAAATAAATCTATTTGCAAAATTGAATCATTAATTCTATCAAAGCAAAATTTTGCAAGGTGGCCCTTACGTCCACAATGTGTACAAGTATACACATGAGCATACCTAGTGTCATGTGTGTGAACATGAGAAACATGTGTATGCCGTGTATAGTGTGTATGAACATGTGGTGCATGTTTCTTATGAAACATGAATTCCAATTTCTTGTGATCCATAGCACATTGGCTCAAAGTGGAGCCCAAACAAGCAACACTTCTCTTCAATTCACAAATATCATTTTTAATACTTGAAGATAAAGTAGAGCATACAATAGGTATGCTAGATGATGAAGCTACACTAGCATGGCAAACATGAGTATCTAAATCATTTTTCAAAGACATATTTTCATTAGAAATTAATCTAATTCCTTTGAAAAAGAAATAATTTTGGTTTTCAAAGAATCATTTTCTTTTAAAACAAACACAAGTTTTGAAGATAGAACTTCATTTTTCTTCAAAACTTTATCACAATCATTTTTACTTTTTAAGATTTTGTTTTCATTTAGGGTAAGATCAAGTTGGGATTTCAATAAGTCCCTTTCATTTGAAATTTTAACTTTTTCTCGCAAAGCCAAATCAAGTTTTGAAAACAAATCCTTATTTTCTTCTTTTAATATAAAACTTTTCTTTTTCAAGAGTTGGTATTTTTCAAATAATTTTTACAAATAATAGATAGTTCTTCATTTAATGCATCTGCATCAATATGATCATCACCGGAAGAACTAGCACTATCATCTAGTTGAGTTTTTGAATGTACCTCAAGAGAGTCATTCCATCGGACCATGTAACAATGTTGTTCGGATTTTCCTCCATATATTTCATCGTTTGTAGCACAGGAGAGGTCAAAGTGTTTCACACTGCAAAAGTGGAATCACAATGAGAAACCATAGACAAATATTCTTTCCTTAGTGTGCTTCTAAGTGCCGTTAGGGCTTGTGCATTGGCCTCTATATGCTTGCTATTATCGAGATAAGGTTTCTTGATAGCGGCAAAGAAAACATGCAATCCTAGGGTTTTTAGGTACATACTCATCCTATGCTTCCACATAACGATGTTAGAAACATCAAACATGGGGGTGCAAGGTAATTCATGAGTGTGTGTAAACAAATATCTGTGCAAATATAAATACTAGATTAGCTAATCAAGATCTCACTTCTAGGTGGTAAAATCTAATATCAGGAGCGTAGGCTCTGATACTAATTGAAAGTACACCTAGAGGGGGGTTAATAGGTGTATGACTAATCTAATGACAAATAATGTGGAATTTAAAAACTAATTGCAACACACTTAGTGTAACCAAAGAGTGTAGCCGAATTTTCGGTGAAGGGCTCTGGACTAACTCCTCTTGATTCCTCTGAATAAGAATTGAGGTGCTTATATGAAACTCTCTTGGTTTAACACAAGTATGGCACACAAACAAACCCAAGCATATATATGATATGAACAATATGATGCAATACACAAAATAAAAGAGAGAGAGAGTTTAGAGATAGTGGATCAAACGCAAACGCCAAGATATGTTTCGAGGTTCGAGCCACCGCTCTACGTCCCCGCCTTCACACAAAAGGTTTTCACTATATCGTCCACACAGGACTTCCCATACAGGGAACATCCACTGAAGATTTAGGTAATACAAACTGGGAGTACACAACTCCTCTCTCCAACAATACAATCTCTGCACAAGAGGCAAGGCACAATACAAATCACCTCAACACTTAGAGGGATGGGCACTTAGCCAAACAACTATCAACCTCACACAAGAGGGATAAGGCTCAAAGCCACAACTCCAACAATCACCTCTTCACTAAGAGGGATACTAACACAACCTCCATAATCACCTCTCACTAGAGCGATAACAACACAATCACCTCTCACTAGAGGGATAACAACACAATCACCTCTCACTAGAGGGATATCACAAAGTAAGGAGGGTTTACAACACTTGGTGGTATAAACAACCACAAACCAATTTTCTAACAAAACTAAATCCTAATAGATAGGATAGATATGATAGCTCAAGTGTGAGAATGTAAAGTGTTTGGAAATGAAAACAACAAAGAAAAACACTTGAGAAAATCACAAGATATTGAAAATCACCTAGAGGGGGGGTAATATAGGTGATGATGCTAATCAAAGAGCAATTTAAAAATATGATGCAAATGTAATGCAACAATCTCCCAAAACAAGACTAAGAGCCGAATTCCCTATTAAGGGCTCTGAACTCCTTCCTCCGGCTTCCTCGTAAAATGAGTTAGAGGTGCGCAATGCAACCTTGTTGTATGGGATAATGATTGACAATATGAATGAAAATGAATATGGCAATGACAATCTCAAGAAATAAGTAATGACAAGGAAAAGTAAACCAATCGCAAACACAAAGATATGTTATCGAGGTTCGAGCACCCAGCTCTACTCCCCGCCTTCCCCAGAAGGATTCTAGCTACTTCCACTATCACAAAGATCACAAATACAATGGAGTACCCAACTCCACAATCTCAAGTACAAGGAATTTCTGAGTAGTCAAAAGACCACAAACTCTCTCTTTCAATTGTCTCTTCCCTTACAAAAGGTCCTTAGAGAATAATGAGTAGGAATGAAGCTCTTGTGTGTAAAGAGAAAAGAAAATGAAATCAGAGAATTCTTGAAAACACTTCAGAAAATGAGAGAGAATTTCAGCACAAAAACAAAGAAACCAAGCTCTTTTGAATGCCTTAAACTTTTGAATTTTTCTTGTAATAATTAGGTGAACCAATCTCTCCCCAAACACCCCTATTTATAGGAGAGGGCTAGGGTTAGAAGATAAAACATGTTTAAGGCTAATCAGAATGTATTAAACCCAAAACAGGTCATTTAAACTCACTTAAGTGAGAAAAAGACAAAAATAAACAGCTCAGAAAAAAATGCCGTTACTGTTCAAACGGCTCTGTCGGTCGACCGCAAGTTCAAAAATGTGACCGTTGCAGGCCAGCGGTCGACCGCCCGGTCGACCCAATCTAATCGAGAGCAAAGTTGCTTACAGTCGGTCGACCGGTCGGTCGACCGATACAACGTGCACACAGGTACGTGCACAGCCAGAGCCACGGTCGACTGGGACGGTCGACTGGCCAAACCTGTCATAGGTCCGGTCGACCGTTCGGTCGACTGGCTCAGGTCAAAAATCAGGATTTTGAAGAGAAAATAAAAGGGGATTTTGATTTTGATAAAAATAGTTTTGAACATAGATTTGTATAAAACACAAATATATATCTGTAGGCCAAATCTTGTAAACAAAAAGTTTTTGTATAAATTATAAGAAAACATTTTGGAATAAACATGTGCGCAAAAACGTGTGTGATAGAGCTTCAAACCTATCCACTATTCTTTAACAAACTATAAAACTAAAAATACAATGATTAAATACTCTTTGAGCAATCTTCAAGTCTTTGAGCCATCCAATGCTTTGCTTGTGCCTTCTCTTCTATGATCCTTCCTTGATTGTGCAATTTGCCTTCCTTGCTATGTGAAACTTAGAAGTTCTTGCAAAAGCTAAGCCAATGGTCTCCAAATATGGTACAAAACCTGAAACTTATCTTGAACAAATTCATTAGTACCAAATAGCTCTTATTTGGTTTGTCATCATCAAAACACAAAACAAGAGAGTGTAACCTCTTGGGCCAACAATCTCCCCCTTTTTGATGATGACAAAACAAATAGGCTATAGACAAAAATATGGGGGAGGAGAAGACTCCCCCTCAAATTATGCTATATGAAAAACACAAGAATTTATTAAAAACACAAAAACATACTTTTGATGCCAATTGAAACCAAATTGAAACAATACTAATAAAACAAAAATACAAGAGTTCTCATAAAACACAAGACTCATAACAAAAACTCATAAAACTCATAAAATCAAAACATATAAATTCATATGGAACCAAGACCAAATGAACTTATTTTTGTCCCATGTAAACTTATTCTCCCCCTTTTTGTCATACATCAAAAAGGGTTATGAAAACATGTTTAATCAATAACACAAACATTAAGTTCTCCACAAATAAACGAAAATCTAGCAAAATCAAGTGGTTTAGTGAAAATATCGGCTAGTTGTAAATCCGTGAAAACATAATCAATATCTATATCTCCTTTCTCAAAATGATCTCTAAGAAAGTGATATCTAATCTCAATGTGTTTGGTCTTACTATGTTGATTTGCATTCTTAGTCATGTGTATAGTACTAGTATTATCACAAAATATTTTTATATGATCAAAATGCAAATCAAAATCAAGGAGAGTATGTTTCATCCAAAGGACTTGTGCACAACAAGCCCTTGCGGCAACATACTCCGCCTCGGCGGTTGAGAGTGCTACGGAATTTTGTTTCCTAGAGGACCATGAAACAAGACAATTACCAAGAAATTGACATGTCCCACTAGTACTCTTTCTATCAACTCTACAACCCGCAAAGTCGGCATCCGAATAACTCGTCATTGAGAAATCTCCGGTTTTCGGATACCATAGACCCATCCCAATAGTGCCCTTAATATAACGAATAATGCGTTTTACCGCAATAAGATGGGACTCTTTAGGACACGATTGAAATCTAGCACAAAGACACACACTAAACATGATATCCGGCCTACTTGCCGTTAAATATAAAAGACTTCCTATCATGCTTCTATATAATTTAATATCAACATTTTTACCTTGGTCATCTTTATCAAGCTTGGTTGTAGTTGCCATGGGAGTGTTGCAAGTCTTTGAGCCTTCAAGTCCAAACTTCTTTACAAGTTCCTTTGCGTACTTGGCTTGACTTATGAACGTCCCGTTTTGCAATTGCTTGATTTGGAGTCCAAGGAAGAAATTGAGCTCACCCATTGAAGACATTTCAAACTCAAGTTGCATTACCTTTTCAAAATCCTTGCACAAAAGCTCATTAGTAGAACCAAAAATTATATCATCAACATAAATTTGCACAATTAATATATCATTATCAACATGCTTAGTGAATAGAGTAGTGTCTACTTTGCCTTTAATAAAATCATTTGAAATGAGAAAACTAGAAAGCCTTTCATACCAAGCTCTTAGAGCTTGTTTCAATCCATACAAAGCTTTATCAAGTTTAAAAACAAAATCGGGATGAACATGATCAATAAAACCGGGAGGTTGAGAAACATAAACTTCTTCATTAATAAAACCATTCAAAAATGCACTTTTCACATCCATTTGAAAAAGTTTAAAATTTTTGAAAGATGCAAAAGCTAGTGTCATCCGTATGGCTTCAAGCCGTGCTACGGGTGCAAAGGTCTCCTCAAAGTCAATTCCTTCAACTTGAGTGTAACCTTGGGCCACTAACCTAGCTTTATTCCTAATAACATTTCCGGACTCATCCATCTTGTTTCTAAAGATCCACTTAGTACCAATTATTGGTCTATCGTGGGGTTTAGGAACAAGGTGCCAAACTTGGTTGCGCTCAAATTGATTGAGTTCCTCTTGCATGGCAAGCAACCAATATGGGTCCGTCTCGGCTTCGAGAATGCCTTTGGGTTCAAAATGAGAAATGAAAGCAAAGTTACCACATAGGTCATGGAGTTTGGAGCGCGTTGTGACTCCTTTAGATGCATCACCCAAGATGAGCTCCTTGGATGATTTGTAGCGTATCTCCAAGCTTTAGGAAGCGGTTGAGAGCTTTCCTCTTTATCCTCTTGAACATCACCAATAGATTCTTGCTTTTCTTCTTGAGCGGGTGAGTCCTTCAAGGATAGTCTCTCCATGTCTCACCTAATGGTTCAATCTCTACAACATTCTCAACAACCACATTAGATTCTTCAAATTTAACATGCATGGATTCTTCAATGGTACGAGAAGATCTAATGAATACTCTATAAGCTTTACTAGTTGTAGAATATCCAACAAAAATTGCTTCATAAGCCTTAGCATCAAATTTACCCAAATTCTCTTTAGTATTTAAAACAAAACACTTGCATCCAAAAACTTTGAAATAAGCAACATTAGGTTTTCTAGAGTGATACATTTCAAAAGATGTTTTGGAAGAATTTTTACACAAATAAATACGGTTAGATATATAGCATGCGGTGTTTACGGCCTCGGCCCATAAATATTGAGGGAGGTCGTATTCACTTATCATTGTCCTAGCCATCTCTTGAAGTGTTCTATTTTTCCTTTCTACAACTCCATTTTGTTGTGGAGTTCTAGGACAAGACATTTCATGCTTAATTCCCTTTTCATCACAATAAGTCATGAAGAGTTGGTTTACAAACTCACCACCTCTATCACTTCTTATTTTCAAAATCGGAAAACCTTTTTCTTTTTCAACCCTTTTTCGAAAAATTTTAAAATGAGAAAAGGTTTGATCTTTGTGTTCCAAAAAGAAAACCCAAGTGAAACGGGAAAAATCATCAACCAAAACATATGCATATCTACTACCATTTAAACTCTTAGTTTTAGTAGGTCCAAAAGATCCATATGAATTAATTCTAAAGGCCTAGTTGACATGATATCCTTGATTGGTTTGAAGGAAGACTTGGTTTGTTTCCCAAGTTGGTACGTACCACAAATGCGGTCTTTCTCAAACTTCAAGTAAGGAATACCCTTCACCAATTCCTTTGAATTAATCCTAGAAAGATGTTCAAAAGAAGCATGTCCTAATCTTCTATGTCAAAGCCAAGAATTTTCATCAAAAGCATTCAAGCATTTAGTAGAACACTCAATATTAAGCATGTCAATGATATAAACATTATCATCACGAAAACCGGTGAGAATACAATCATTTATTTTAACATCAAAAATCTTGCAAGAACAATCATCAAAAACAACTTTAAGTCCACGATCACAAAATTGACTAATGCTAAGCAAATTATGTTTCAAACCTTCAACTAAAACAACATTCTCAATAATAGGAGATGCACCAATTTGAATGTTACCTATACCGATGATAGTCCCTTTGGAGTCATCCCCGAAGGTGACGGAGCCACCTTCCATGTACCTTGATAGGGTTGTAAAGTTGTTGATATCCCACGTCATGTGTCTTGAACAACCACTATCAAGGTACCACCGCTCCCTACGTCTTGGAGCCTTGGTGTGTACCTACATCAAACAATTTAGGACTTGATTTTGGTACCCACATTTTCTTGAGTCCTTGAGGGTTAGAGCCATGAACCCAAACAAGATTATTGGATCTATTTAAATGATCATAACAAAACTTAGCTAAATGTCCATTTTTATCACAATATGTGCATCTATATACTCTACCATATTTAAAAGCATAATGGGTGTGTGATTTGTGAGCATGAGCTTTGTGAGCATGAGCATGAGAAGTGTTAGGTGTAGTGTGAGCATGAGAAATCTTAGCATGTGATGTGTGCTTTTTAGAAAAATTTTCCTCAAGTTTCTTAGTGTTAAAAGCACAATCTTTCAAAACTTTCTCGAAATCAACCATTTTGATTTTTAAAGAAGAAATTTCTTTTTCATCAACAATAGGAAATTTAGCCTTACAAGAAACCTCGTAGGCATTAAACTCATTTTGAATAGAAGTGAGATTAGAAGAAATGTCATCCTTTTCTTTAGAAACCATAGCAAGTTGATTTTTGAGAAAAGCAACTTCTTTTTGCAATTTAAAGCATTCAATTTTCTTGTTATCATAAGTTTCAGAAAGTTCAACAAAAGCATGTACAAGAACTTCCTTACTTAATTCATCATCTTCATCATCAAGGGGTTGAGGGGTTACCTTAGGTGTGTTTGCCATGAAACACATATTTGCTACATCCGCCTCTTCCTCGGACTCGCTTTCCGAATCCCAAGTTGCCTTATACGCTTTCTTTTCTTCCGATTTCTTTGGCTTGAAGGAGGAGGTCATCTTCTTCTTGAACTCCGGGCAATCCGCCATGATGTGTCTGGGCTTTCGGCAATTGTAGCATATAATTTTCCTCTCCTCTTTGCCTTCAAATTTTCTCCGGAAGTTGAGCTTGTTTCTCCGGTACATCCTTTTGACATTTCGCACAAGGAGGGAGAGCTCCTCATCTTCTTCTTCATCTTCTTCATCGTCTTCAAGAGTGGATGAAGACTTGAAAGCTATGGACTTCTTCTTTGTTGGAGCGGCCTCTTCTCTTACTTTCTTCTCCATCTCATGGGTCTTTAGGTTCCCAATGAGACTAATGATGTCCATCTCATCTTTGTCGTTCAATTCCTTCAAGGTGGTGGCCTTTATCTCCCAAGATGGAGGAAGAGCCCGAATCACTTTGCGCACCTTTTGATCGTTGGAGATGACGTCACCTAAGGAAGAAAGACCATTGGTGATTTTAGTGAATCTAGTAATCATACAATCAATAGATTCATCATCAAGCATTTTAAATGATTCATATTGAGACCTCAAGAGATCTATCTTAGCTCTCTTGACTTGTGAAGTCCCTTCATGTGTGACCAATAAGTGTTGCCAAATCTCATAGGCAGATTGGCAATGAATTACCCGTGTAAGGTCATCCTCATTCAAGGCGGTTAAAAGGGAGTTTTGGGCCTTGGAGTTAGCCTCATATTCTCTAAAGTTGAAGTCGGTTCATGTGCTCTCATCACTATCGGGTGCTACATAGGGTTTGGTCAAGGACTTAGCCACTAAACTACCTAATGATTGCAAAAAGATAGTCATCCTAACCTTCCAAATAGGGAAGTTGAGTCCATCAAATTTAGGTGGGGATTTAATGTTATCGGCCATGTTTACTAGTGATGAATGAATGAAATGAGAAATGTTGATTAGCAAATTTTAAGGATCTCTCTATGGATGTTAAGCCAAAACCTAGAGTCCAAGCTCTGATACCAATTGAAAATCACCTAGAGGGGGGGTGAATAGGTGATGATGCTAATCAAAGAGCAATTTAAAAAATATGATGCAAATGTAATGCAATAATCTCCCAAAACAAGACTAAGAGCCGAATTCCCTATTAAGGGCTCTGAACTCCTTCCTCCGGCTTCCTCGTAAAATGAGTTAGAGGTGCGCAATGCAACCTTGTTGTATGGGATAATGATTGACAATATGAATGAAAATGAATATGGCAATGACAATCTCAAGAAATAAGTAATGACAAGGAAAAGTAAACCAATCGCAAACACAAAGATATGTTATCGAGGTTCGAGCACCCAGCTCTACTCCCCGCCTTCCCAGAAGGATTCTAGCTACTTCCACTATCACAAAGATCACAAATACAATGGAGTACCCAACTCCACAATCTCAAGTACAAGGAATTTCTGAGTAGTCAAAAGACCACAAACTCTCTCTTTCAATTGTCTCTTCCCTTACAAAAGGTCCTTAGAGAACAATGAGTAGGAATGAAGCTCTTGTGTGTAAAGAGAAAAGAAAATGAAATCAGAGAATTTTTGAAAACACTTCAGAAAATGAGAGAGAATTTCAGCACAAAAACAAAGAAACCAAGCTCTTTTGAATGCCTTAAACTTTTGAATTTTTCTTGTAATAATTAGGTGAACCAATCTCTCCCCAAACACCCCTATTTATAGGAGAGGGCTAGGGTTAGAAGATAAAACATGTTTAAGGCTAATCAGAATGTATTAAACCCAAAACAGGTCATTTAAACTCACTTAAGTGAGAAAAAGACAAAAATAAACAGCTCAGAAAAAAATGCCCGTTACTGTTCAAACGGCTCTGTCGGTCGACCGCAAGTTCAAAAATGTGACCGTTGCAGGCCAGCGGTTGACCGCCCGGTCGACCCAATCTAACCGAGAGCAAAGTTGCTTACAGTCGGTCGACCGGTCGGTCGACCGATACAACGTGCACACAGGTACGTGCACAGCCAGAGCCACGGTCGACTGGGACGGTCGACCGGCCAAACCTGTCATAGGTCCGGTCGACCGTTCGGTCGACTGGCTCAGGTCAAAAATCAGGATATTGAAGAGAAAATAAAGGGGATTTTGATTTTGATAAAAATAGTTTTGAACATAGATTTGTATAAAACACAAATATATATCTGTAGGCCAAATCTTGTAAACAAAAAGTTTTTGTATAAATTATAAGAAAACATTTTGGAATAAACATGTGCGCAAAAACATGTGTGATAGAGCTTCAAACCTATCCACTATTCTTTAACAAACTATAAAACTAAAAATACAATGATTAAATACTCTTTGAGCAATCTTCAAGTCTTTGAGCCATCCAATGCTTTGCTTGTGCCTTCTCTTCTATGATCCTTCCTTGATTGTGCAATTTGCCTTCCTTGCTATGTGAAACTTAGAAGTTCTTGCAAAAGCTAAGCCAATGGTCTCTAAACATGGTACAAAACCTGAAACTTATCTTGAACAAATTCATTAGTACCAAATAGCTCTTATTTGGTTTGTCATCATCAAAACACAAAACAAGAGAGTGTAACCTCTTGGGCCAACAGATATATGTTGAAATAAAGATCAAAAATTAATTCCCAAATACTCTATTTTTCTCTGATTTTTCCTACACTTTAAAATGAATAAAGATAAAACTTTTAAACTCAAAAACTCTTTTAAAACTTGTAGCTAAAACACTTCTAAAGATGAGAAAATTTGCTCTTGAAATTGTTAGCTAAAACAGGCCAAAGAAGTGGGTATTTATAGCCCACAAACAAATCTGCCCGTTGGCAGCAGGAAAGGGCAATTTTGCCCTTCCGGTCGATCGGCCAACGGTTACTTTTCTGACCGTTGTGCTTGCGGTCGACCGCCCGCACTACCGTGCCTAGCCAACGGTGAACCGCCCGGTCGACCGGCCCCCACCCGAGAGTGGGGTGCTCTCAGTCGGTCGACCGACTGAGTGGGCAGGCCTTTGTGCATGTCCCGCACATCGGTCGACCGTGCCGGTCGACCGCCAGTGTGTCTGGGCTGGGATTTATAGGATAGAAAACTTGTCTTTTTAATTTCAAATAAATCCCATAAAATCACTTAAATTCTACAAAAATAAGTTCTTTTATTATCTTTGAAATATAAATATGTGTGACAAAAAGTCAGCACATATTACAAACTATTTGAACCATTTTTGTGATATGAAAAATTTGTCTTAAATACAAAAACCGTATTTTTCAAACTTTAGATTTTTGAAATGGAAAACCGTTTTCTCCAAAATTTATGTAAATACAAAAACATGATACTGAAACAACTTTAAAGCATATTGTATATGGATAAAATCTAATATACATGAAATATATTATATCTATATTTTTGACATGAAATCCAATATCAGTTAAACCGAAAACCAAAACCAATAAACTTTAAACTTGTGTGTGTATGTGAACTTAAGCATATCAATACTATCTAATCTTTACAATGATCTAAACATACTAAACTAAACACAATACCAATGTCTTCTTGTAGAACTTCTTCTCCAAGAGACTTGATCCAAAAACGATCCAACGAGCTTGACTCCAACAGAGTACTAGATGCGATCTTGACGCGCGAGCTCTTGAATCAACATATGATAGCTCCAAAACACCTTTGTTGAAGCTAATCACCTACTAATATTTTGATCAAATATCTGAAACTAAATATCACAAGATTATTAGTAAACTATAACTACATGATTTAATCATCATCAAAACTAGAGTGAAGGGCCTCTGGGCCAACATAAACCTCCTGAGTTTTACTAGCTACACCGTATTGTTGTAAGCAGAGCCTAATCACCATCCTTGCAGGCATGATTTAGCTATACTCCCGCTTTTCTCAACCTTCGGGCTTAACCTTCAGATCCTATATTAGCTTCGTTGGGAGGCGAGCTTAGCGCTTAGCGCTTTATAGCTAACTTGTTCGAGCGTAACTTCGCCGCATGCGATGGCATGATGTTCATATGCTCGCTTCGCCGCTTCCGTTTAACTTCACTATGAGCGTGACTTCATCACATGTGATAGCAGGGTATTCAAACGCGACTTCACCGTGTACGTCTAGCTTCGCCGCGAGTGTGGCTTGGCCAAGAGCGTTAGCTGGACGTTCCTACATCGCTTCACCGTGAGCGATAGCCTCGCCGGATGCTTTAGTGTTTAGAGCTGCATGCTAACTTCGCTAGGAACCAAGCTCTGTCATGTACCTGGCGTAATGCCGACAAGGCCTGGCTTTGCTCCAGCTTAACCAACATCACCTGGATAATTAAATAAATTATATATTATTCTTTTTCCTGATGGTTGTGAAGAGTTTGATATCTTTGCTTAAACTATTTTTTCAAACAACTGTATTATTTTTTTGGTATTTATACTGATCTCTTGTATCGGTACTGTTTTCCCGCATTGTGTTATACAATTATTAATAGCTGCTATGTTATCACTTGACATGCTATTACCTGACATGCTATTACCTGACACCTGCTATTTTATCACCTGACTCATGATTATCACTCTAGAAGAATGTATTAATTGATATCATTTTATATACATTGATCATGTATCTCTTATACTTCTGTATCCTGTGCTCATGTCTTCGCAAGTTACGTTAATAAGCACAATCATACCAGCGTCTGACAGAATATGTGGCACTATGTGTCACACGAAGGAAAGAGCCACACCACCTACATGGTGGGGGCCACCTCTTGGTATCTGTGAGGGCAACCTCTAGAATCCTCACATCTGCCTGGTTTCGGGATGACGAGGATGCCTTACACGATCATGCTAGCGTCCGACGGATCCAAAATAGAACTAAGTGCCACATTACACACGTGGTGAGGGTTACCTCTAGAATCTATTCCTCAAGAAAAATAATCCTTCCTCCTTCCTATGCCGCCTGGTGCTAGCATGACAAGACATCCTCAGTGCATTTTATTATTAATATTTCCTCTTTAATTTGTATGTGGAGGTATGTGGAATGGGACACATACTGAGGCTTTCAAATTAGATGAGTCTCACTATATTGATATAATAATTCATTGGTGTTTTATCTGATTTCATGTCACTTTGCAAATTGAGTTGTATACATTCGGATTATGCTGACATGAGATAAAGGTATATATATGTGGATTTTCTTATTTGGATTATTCCTTCGATGTACTAATCTCATGAAGCCGTAAACTAGGGTACAAATAGTTTTGCCCGCATTTGATATTATTGAATTTTATATTTATCAAATTTTGTGTAGTCAGATTTTAGTTCGGATTTATCGATTATTATTATTACTACTACTATTATTATTATTTATACTATTACTATACCTGCTCGCCACTTGTGTAATAAACTGCCTGTCCCTTTCTAGATATCACACTTGACTACTGTACTTAACCTCCTGGCTTGCTTACTTCCTGAATTAGTGCTGATTTTATATCTACCATTACTGTATACATTTTTGTGCTTATGTATTTAGTTATCTGACTATCTTGTTCTCGATTTTATATGGATTCTTTAATTACCATTTATATTTACTACTTTTTGCTTATCTGCATGATTTGGGTAAACGATATACTTCACGGTACATGTTCATGTTATTCTCTTATTCCGTTATTTGGGGGCAACTCGAGGAGTATGCACTCAATCGATGGAGACATAAGATATATGGTATATATATAGGGTTTTCTTATTTAGATTATCCCTATAATGTACTAATCTTATGAATATGTCAACTGAGCTCGTATAACTGGTTTTGCCACATCTATATGTAACATATTGCTTGATGCCTTATTGCATTTTGATGTGTGTATGCTCACGACATGGTTTTTGATACATGCTTTTTTCGAGTCAGTTTTATCAATACATGTGTGGTTCTTTGTACACACCACTTGGCACTCATCTTATTGCTCGTTCGATAGCTTCTGACTCCCTTAGACTTGCTGTCCCGATTCTAAAGTTTGGACCATTGATTAGTCTCTAAATATGCATATTTCATATCACATCTTCACATTTGTTCAATATTAATTTCTGTTAATAACACTTCTCTTGTATGTTTCTATGGTCTGTGGCATGAAATGAAGAAGAAACCTAATTCTATTTATTTGGTGATTTAAAGCCTACATATATAGCCATTGACCTTAGGAAGCTAGTCTGTCAAAATCGAATGTAGATATCAAGAAATTAGACTGTGTAACTGACCGGGGGGCAGAGCATCAAATCACGCCAGGCGACGGCGCCCTGGCAGAGCCAGAGAAGCCACGAAAATGTGGCTTTGGCTGCGTTTCCATGGCAGTACTGGCTCCTCTGAGCCAGTACTTTGGGCTCGGTTTTATCGCCCCCTGTTCCTTTCCTCCTGAACCTATAAATATCCCCTGGGATTTACAGAGAAGGGGATTTCCAGAGTAGAAGGTTATGCTAGTTTCTTTTCTCTAGTTGTCTTATTTTTCTCTTTGTTTCTTGTAATAGATTAGCCATTATAGTGAAAGAGACAGAGAGTGTGTACAAGTTATATTTGAAGGTGACAATCTTATACAAGTAATACTTCTCCTTCATTTTTCCATCACTTGGTATTTTTACTTACTTTTACTTTCTTGCATTAGTGTAGAACTTCTTTTCTTTACTCCTTCTCTCTTATTTCTTCTTGTTCATGTCTAGCTAACTTTTTCATTGCATGACTAACTAATTACTAACTCACTAATTTATAACAACTTGATTGATAACCCAAATGAGTCAATAGTGTCAAACAAGCCTTGTGCAAACAAGAGTTATGACATCTTAAGACGACGGTTCTAACTTTAACTTACTTACAAGTATTACCACTCTAATATTTCATGCTTAAATCATTTTTGATGTTTATAAATTGTAAACACTACTTGTTTTCATAAGTTAGAGATATCCTTATTCATCTTTATCGATACCAATAGTGCACTTGTTTCTTCTCTTATTTTTGTCTTCAATCGGATCTTGATAAGGGAATGTACAAGTTTTGTCGTATAAAGCTAAGTGAAGGGAAGAACTTTCATTTGATCTCCAACGTGAATAATTCTTATGCATAAAGCTTATGCTTGCGTATGATCCATTATGAGGCTATATCTTCAAGAAATTAGAATTAGTGAAAGTAATAAGTAAAAAGTTAGCCATGCATTTTTACCTTTGCACAAACCAAAAAAAATCACTTTTTCAATCTTCAAAAAAATTTAAGCAATTTTTGAAACAACACTTGTTTTCTTTTTAATTTTTTATTCGAGACAAGGAACATCTTTACCACGAACAAAGAAGCCACATTCAAGCTTTCATCACTCTCCCTTCTTGCGGATATGACCCGTATAGCCACTTCGCTATTATGATAAAATCGCTAAAATAGTAACATTGACTATCACTCTTTTATTTATTCTTGTACATGCTTTTTGGCGATCAAATTTTAGCGCCATTGCCAGGGAGGGAATGAATTTATTGTTCAAACACTAAAAATTCTTCTTTGTTTTTGTGTGTAGGAGAAGTTGCCAAGGAGCTAACTATAATGGAAAGCAAGATCGATGGCCAAAGACATTGCACGAAGAATTCATTTGCCCTCGAAAAAATCGTGTAAAAGCGAATTTTTTTGATTGAAGTACTAACAAAAACTTTTATGCAAGTTGCTGAAAATCACACAAAATTGCTTTCTAAAAATTTTTAGTTCACTTGTATGCTTCACCTTTACACTTGTATTAACTCAACGGAAATTCATTTGTTGCTAAAAAAAAATTTGATTAGACTTTTGCATTTAGAGCACGCGTCTATTTCAATTCATTTTAATTTCTGTTGAAGAGTACTGGAGAAAGATAGTGTGTATTTCGTATAGAATATGACTAACATTTTGGAGTAATTTATCACTTTGAGTGTTTTCTTGTTATGAATACATTGTACACTTGCACAATTGACATTAAGGGCAAAATTCAAATAAATAAGATAAGATGAGAATTTCATCACCCTTTCTTAACCCAAAAATTATCTCCAAGCGCACTCACAATCCCAAGCCTAACTAAAATTTGATAGACATTGGCCCTAGGGATATCTCGGACTCACTAAGAGATTACCGAGGGTGAAAATTATAAGAACTATACTCCTGCAAAAATTGGTGTCTAAGGAAAGAGGATTGAGAGGTTAAGCCTTGAAAACTCCATGATTTGGCGTAATTAAGGCCCGAGACTCATGCCCGGATACCTCCCATCGAGTTTTGCCCTTTCCTGACTGATTAGCTTGTAGTCTAATTTCTGCACCAACCTCCCCTAAAGAATCGACCAGTTAGGAGTCGTCTAGGTCCAGATACTTGAGAATAGACTTGGTGGTTTTTTCTGCTTCTTTGTTTATTTTTATTCTTTTTGATTGTTTTATTGTTTATACGTTATTTGTAGTGTGCTGCATGCAAGAGTGGTTGAGAGATCTAGTTACTTCCAGATTGACCCGAAATACTTCTCTTCCACTACATCCAGAATCAGTGATGGCATCGCTACAAGATAGGTTTTACCTAATCAGAAACTCCCATCTTGTATAAAACTTTCTGAGGCGAATGGTAATTTTGAGTTGAAACCCCAATTCATCAATCTCCCAAAATTTTACGATTTAGAATTAGAGGACACATACTTCTTTGTTAGGGAATTTGAGAAGTATGCCTCATGATGCGCATTTCACAGCTAGGAGACGATGCCGTTAGGTTATGTTGTTAGCCCAGAGGCCTTCCACTCTAGTTTTGATGATGATTAACTCATATAGTTATGTTTACTAATAATCTTGTGATGTTTAGTTTGAGATACTTAACCAAGATACTAGCAAGTGATTAGCTTCAACAAAGATATTTTGGAGCTTTCACATGGTGATTCAAGACCCGAGCGTCAATGTTCATACCTAGCACTCGTTGGAGTCAAGCTCGGTGGATCACGGTTTGGATCGAGTTGACTTAGAGACGGCGCTCTACAAGAAGACCTCGGTACATAGTTTAGTTTTTGTTTTAGATCCATTTGTTAAAAATTAGATAGTGTGATATGCTCAAATTTACAACACACACACTTGTTTTAAGTTTCATGTTTTGGTTTTCGATTTTTGGTTTAACCGATCTTGGTTTTTAAGTCAAAAACATTGATATATATATCTTTCATATATATTAGATTATATCCATATACAACATGCTTCAAGTTGTTTAAGTATCATGTTTTCGTATTTGGATAAGTTCTGGACAAAAACAAATTTTCAATTCAAAAATTCAAGTTTTGGAAAATACGAGTTTTGGTTTTCGGTAAAATTTTCATAACACAAAAAGAGTTCAAAATGTTTGTAACTTGGTTTGATTTTTACTCAAACAAGTTTGTATTTCAAAGATCATGCAAGAACTTATTTTTGTGGATTTTTAAAGATTTTATGGGATTTATTTGGTAAATAAAAACCCAGTTTTGAAGTCCTGAATTTCTGTCTGCCAGGCTCTGGCGGTCGACCGACCGGTCGACCGGACCAGGAGCTGATCGACCGGAACGGTCGACCGGACGTGCACACAAACGTGCACAAGGCCATATCAGTTGGTCGGTCGACCGAGCGGTCGACCGACTGAAGGCAACCCACTCTCGGGTTGCCTCGGTCGACCGGGCGGTCGACCGGCCAGAGAGCCGTTGTTCTCTGGTTCAGGGCCTGGTCGACCGGGCGGTCGACCGGCAGGCTCAACGGTCAAAAATTTGACCGTTGGCCGGTCCACCGGCCGGTTGACCGGAAGGCCATTCTGGGCCTAGTCAGCTGCCAACGGGCAGATTTTGATTGGGATTATAAATACCCCAATCCTTGTATGTTTTTCACCAAGTTTTTCAAGAGCAAAATTTTCTGACTTCTCTAGTGTTTAAACAGCAAGTTTTCAAAAGATTTTTGGGTTCAAAAGAACTATCTTTATTTGTTTTAAAGTGTTGGAAAATTCAAAGAAAAAGAGAGTATTTGGGATTTGGTTTTTGATCTCTAATTCTATATCTATCTTGTGATTGTCCCAAGTGTTTTTCTTTGTTGTTTTCATTTTCAAACACTTTGTTTTCTCACACTTGAGCTTATCTTGCTATTCTTTCTATAGGATCTTTGTTATGTGAGAAAGAGATAGTTTTGTGGTTGTGAAAACCACCAAGTTGTAAACCCTCCTTGATTTGTATTATCCCTCTAGTGAGAGGTGATTGTGGGTATCCCTCTAGTGAGAGGTTGATAGTGGAGGTTGTGTTGGTATCCCTCTTAGTGAAGAGGTGGATTGTGTTGTTAGTGGCTTTGTGCCTATCCCTCATTTGTGAGGTTGATTTGCGTGGCATTATGCCTAGCCTCTAAGTGTAGAGGTTGTGTTGTAATTGAGAGAGAAGTTGTGTACTCCCGGTTGTATTGCCCTAAATCCTCAGTGGAGGTTCCCTGTGTGGGAGTCCTGTGTGAACAAATTAGTGGAAATCCTTCTGTGTGAAGGCGGGGACGTAGAGCTGTGTGCTCGAACCTCGAAACATATCCGTGTGTTAGCGATTGATCCACTTTCTCTATCTCTCTCTTTCTCTCTTATTACTTTGTGCCTTGCATCATTCATATTGTCATATTACTCTCATATGCTTGGTTGTGTTTCTTTGTGTGCCTCACTTGTGTTTAACCACGAGAGCTTCATATAGCACCTCAACTCTTATTCAGAGGAATCAAGAGGAGTTAGTCCAGAGCCCTTCACCGGGAATTCGGCTACACTCGTTTGTTACATTAAGTGTGTTGCAATTAAGTTTTTTAATTTCCGCATTTTGTTCATTAGATTAACCATACACCTATTCACCCTCCCTCTAGGTGTACTTACAATTGGTATCAGAGCCTACGCTCCTGATATTAGGTTTAACCACCTAGGAGTGTGATCTTGGTTTTGCTAATCTATCATTTGCATTTGCACATTTATATTGTTTACACACACTCATGGATTGCTTGACACCTCCCATGTTTGATGTTTCCAACATTGACATGTGGAAATTTAGGATGTCCATGTACTTGAAAACTCTAGGCTTGCATGTTTTCCTTGCCGCTATCAAGAAATCCTATCTTGGTAATAGCAAACATATATAGGCCAATGCACAAGCCCTTGAGGCAATTAGAAACACGCTAAACAAAGAATATCTTATGTTGGTTTCTAACTGTGATTTCGCCTTTGCAGTGTGAAACACGTTGACCTCCTTCAAGCTTCAATTGCCAATCCAAACGCAGGATGAATCTAGTGGAGAATCCGAGCAACTATGCTACATGGTCCAAGGGAATGACTCCTTGAGGTATATTCGGAATCTCAATTAGATGATAATGATGCTAGTTCTTCTTGTGATGATTATGTTGATCCAAATGCTTTAAATGAAGAACTATCAATTGTTTGTGAAAAATTGCTTGAAAAATATAATATTTTGAAAAAGAAGAGTTTTGAACTAAAAGAAGAAAATAAGGATTTGTGTTCAAAACTAGATTTGGTTTTGCAAGAGAAAGTGGAGATTTCTAATGAAAGGGATTCATTGAAATCTAAACTTGAAATTGCCCTAAAAGAAAATGATATTTTGAAAAATAGAAATGATTGTAATGATGTTTTGAAGAAAAATGAGAGTATAACCTCAAAACTTGATTTTGTATTAAAAGAAAATATTTCTTTGAAAAACAAAATTGATTCTATTTCAAAAGATTTAGAAGTTTGCTTAAATAAAAATAAAATTTTGAAAATTGATATTGACACTCATGTTTGCCATGCTAGTGTAGCTTTACATTCTAGCTCACCTATTACATGCACCTCTTCTTTTAGGATTGATAATGATATTTGTTTGTTAAAGAAGAGTGTGGATTGTTTGGGCTCCACTTTGAGCCATTGTGTCATGAACCATACACGTTTGGAATCCATGTTTCGCAAGAAACAAATTCCATCTATGCATGCACACAAACCACGTCATACACATGCTCCTCACGGTCACACCCATCACACAATATATGCTCATGTGTACACTTGTACACATTGTGGACGTAAGGGTCACCTTGCTAAATTTTGTTATGATCGTATACATGATTCAAATTTAGTAACTAAGTTTGTTTAGGTTAGGAAAGGAGCGAACCCCCATGGACCCAAAAGAGTGTGGGTACCTGATTAGTCTACGATTATGCATTATTATGTCGTATTTCCCAACCGATTTATGAATAAATTATCAGTCTAAACCGTGTTTTGGTCTCTATTGCAGGTAAATCAAGAGTTCAAGGGCAAAGGAGTAATAAGAGCTTAATTAAACCCCTTTTAGGGTAATTAAATCCGAATTTCGTGGAGGCCAAGCAAGGGATCATCTAGAAGATACGTCGAACCTAGACTCTTGCGCACGTCAGACGAATATTCAGGCAAAATTAACAGAAATGGGATATACCAAGATTATTCCCGAAGCCAGAGGAATATCCTGACAAAAACCAGGGACCTAAGTCCCTGGTATTGCCGCGGAAATGCTACAAATGTTGCGTTTCCACGGCAATAGAATGGAGCCACGCATCAATTTTCAACGCGTGGCCCCGTCTCGTCATCCAGAAGCTTCCTATGCCTATATAAACCCCTATATTTGGCCAAAACGAGGGCAGTTTTTATTTTTAGGCTAGGATTTCTATGTTTTAGGGTAGTGTAGGTAGGTGTTCTTCATTTCTTGTATTTTGTTATGTTATTTCATTTTTAGATCTTGTAGTAGGGCTGAGAGATTCAGAGAGAGATAGAGAGAGATTGATATAATAGATGGTGACAATCTATGTAAAGGTGCCTCCTTTCTTCTCTATTGTAATCTTCTTCTTCTACATGATGCTTTGCTAACTTCTATTCTTCTCATGGCAATCTAACTACTAACCACTAACCATCTAACCACTTACTTGATAATCCATATGAATCTAATAGCCTCTATAAGGCCTTGCTCTTGCAAGAGCCATTGATGGCTCATGATGATGGGTTCTAACATCTAACTTGCTAACCAAGCTAACTCTCTCTTATTTCATGCTTGCTTTTAATGGTTTGATGATTTAATGTTTGTATTAGCTTGCTCTTGATGCAAGTTTGAATGTGATGAACCATCTAATTTGCCATGCTTTGTATCGTCTCTTGAAGCCAAGGATTAGTGATGGCCAAGGATCCATGTGAGACAACTATCACTAAGAGGTTAGCATGGTTAGTGGATCAATTAGTAGTTAGTAGCCATGAGTTTTTCTTATATCTTGCTTTAAAAACTATTTTCAAAGTATCTTTTCATTGTTATTTTCACTGCTTCTTCGTTTGTCTTTATTTTCATTTTCTTTACCACAAGCTTCATCTTCTTTCCTATTTGTTTTCCAAACCACTTCTTATTTTGTTTTCACATCACCGTTTTCATCGCCTTCTCTACCTACCACATGCTTGATTTCCCTTTCTTTTCTTTTCTTTCCTTTTTCTAATTCTTTTAACAAAGAAGAAGTGTTAACATAAAACGTGAATAAAAACTGTTAATGCTTCTATCGCCTCCCGTCCCTGTAGATTCGACCCGTTGAGCCAATGCTATAACGGAAGTATCGAGGGCACATTAGCACATATGAGTTTTTACATTGATTTCATAAATATACACATTTTGAGTGCTAGTTCTGCCCCGATCAAAATTTTTGGCGCCGTTGCCGGGGAACGGGAATGGTTTTGATTTCACGTTTTTGTTAACATTGTCTTCTGTGTTTTGGTGTGCAGGACATTCTTTACAGGATTTTAATATTGCAGAATAAACACTAGCTTTGCATTTTCCTGCTCTAGAAAGCAGGGCCCCAGTTTCTAAAGAACCGCCGCGCAAACGCGACTTTTGCCGCGAAAACGCGGCCAAGTTGTAATCATTGTGTATCTTGTTGTGCTGGGATGTGTTCATTGTAATAGCTACTGGATCTGTATTATTACTTTCCTGCTTTGATTGCCTACACACCATAATAAACTAAAGAACTAAAATATGGTATTTGGACGCTTTTAAAACGGCTTAGACATTTGCATTTAGGCACGTGTCAATTCAATTCCAATATACTGTATTTTGTTCTGTTGTGGTGATCTGGATTGGGGTGTACATATGGCATTGCATATGGCATAGGACAAGCACGCGGATGATTTATCGCTTTGTGTTATATTCTTGTCTATATTGCACACTTGCACGAATTGAAATTAAGGGCAAAACCCATACAAGATAAGGTGGGGATTTCATCACCCTTCCTTAGCCCAAAAATCACCTCCCCACTCACACAACCAAAGCCCTAATAAAAATTGATAGACGTTGGCCCCTAGAGACATCTCGGACTCATTAAGAGATTGACCGAGGGTGGAACTTGTTTTGAATCTTACTCTTGTGAAATCGGTGTCTATGGTTGGGGATTAAGATGTTACGCCTCGAAGATACCGTGGTTTGGCGTAATTAAGGCCCGTTGCTTACGCACGGATACTGATCGGGGCGAAACTAGCACTCAAAAACGTGTTTTATGAAATCAATGAAAAGCTCGTATATGTGCTAATGTTCCCTCGATACTTCCGTTATAGCACTGGCTCAACGGGTCAAATCTACAGGGAAGGGAGGTGATAGAAGCATTGACAGTTTTTATTCACGTTTTATGTTAACACTTCTTCTTTGTTAAAAGAATTAGAAAAAGGAAAGAAAAGAAAAGAAAGGGAAATCAAGCATGTGGTAGGTGGAGAAGGCGATGAAAACGGCGATGTGAAAACAAAATAAGAAGTGATTTGTAAAATAAATAGGAAAGAAGATGAAGCTTGTGGTAAAGAAAATGAAAACAAAGACAAACGAAGAAGCAGTGAAAACAACAATGAAAAGATACTTTGAAAATAGTTTTTAAAGCAAGATAAAAGAAAAACTCATGGCTACTAACTACTAATTGATCCACTAACCATGCTAACCTCTTAGTGATAGTTGCCTCACATGGATCCTTGGCCATCACTAATCCTTGGCTTCAAGAGACGATACAAAGCATGGCAAATAAGATGGTTTATCACATTCAAACTTGCATCAAGAGCAAGCTAATACAAACATTAGATCATCAAACCATTAGAAGTAAGAATGAAATAAGAGAGAGTTAGCTTGGTTAGCAAGTTAGATGTTAGAACCCATCATCATGAGCCATCAATGGCTCTTGCAAGAGTAAGGCCTTATAGAGGCTATTAGATTCATATGGATTATCAAGTAAGCGGTTAGATGGTTAGTGGTTAGTAGTTAGATTGCCATGAGAAGAATAGAAGTTAGCAAAGCATCATGTAGAAGAAGAAGATTACAATAGAGAAGAAAGGAGGCACTTTTACATAGATTTTCACCATCTATTACATCAATCCCTCTCTATCTCTCTCTGAATCTCTCAGCCCTACTACAAGATCTAAAAATGAAATAACATAAAAAAATATAAGAAATGAAGAACACCTACCTACACTACCCTAAAACATAGAAACCCTAACCTAAAAACGAAAACTGCCCTCGTTTTGGCCAAATACAGGGGTTTATATAGGCATAGGAAGCTTCTGGATGACGAGATGGGGCCACGCGTCGAAAATCGACGCGTGGTTCCATCCTATTGCCGCAGAAACGCGGCAATTGCCACGTTTTCGCGGCCATACCAGGGACTTGGTCCCTGGTTTTTGTCAGGATATTCCTCTGGCTTCGGGAATAATCTTGGTATATCCCATTTCTGGTAATTTCGCCCGAATATTCGTCTGACGTGCGCAAGACCCTAGGTTCGACGTATCTTCTAGATGATCCCTTGCTTGGCCTCCATGAAATTCAGATTTAATTACCCTAAAAGGTGTTTAATTAAGCTCTTATTACTCCTTTGCCCTTAAACTCTTGATTTACCTGCAATAGAGACCAAAATACGGTTTAGACCGATAATTTATTCATAAATCGGTGGGGAAATGCGATATAATAATGCATAATCGTAGACTAATCACATCCCCACACTTATCTTTTGCTCGTCCCGAGCAAAAAAAGAAAGAAAAACTATACTACAAATGTTATTACACCACTTTCGCAGGTGACGCGATTGCACTGAGCGTGTGCAACAAGCCGTTAAACCTCTAGGTTACTCTAGAGGAGGAGTGTTGTCTCCTGAGGGTTTTCAGCGGATTTCACCCACAAAATCCATAAAGAAAGAAGACAAATGTTAGTATTTTGAAAATGCATTTTGAAAGAGAGACAAGTTTATAAAATATTTTTGCAAAAATATAAGCGATTTAAGGTCATAAATCCACCAAAAATCATTCTTTCTTAACCTTAGTCTCTATGCAAGATCTTGTCTTCAATTAAGATAAGAATTCAAAATGGATTGAATATTTTATCTTTCATAAAACCTAGATAATATGCACTTTTTGATAGTGAAGATTTCTGAGATTTCAACTCTAACCATCAAGCCATTTATTTTTATATATATTTTTTCTTTTTCTTCTTTTTTTTCTTCCCTTAGTTTTCTTAGGCTTTCTAGTTCACCCATGTAGCGAGCTTATAACTGATGACTACCAGACCAGACGGTTTTAAGGCACCAGATGAGAAAACATCCTATAAACTTTGACCTGTACACCAAAACAGAGAAGACAATGTTAACAAAAATGTGAGTTCAAAACCATTCCCGTTCCCCGGCAACGGCGCCAAAAATTTTGATCGGGGCGAAACTAGCACTCAAAAACGTGTTTTATGAAATCAATGAAAAGCTCGTATATGTGCTAATGTTCCCTCAATACTTCCGTTATAGCACTGGCTCAACGGGTCGAATCTACAGGGAAAGGAGGCGATAGAAGCATTGACAGTTTTTATTCACGTTTTATGTTAACAATTCTTCTTTGTTAAAAGAATTAGAAAAAGAAAGTGAAAAAAAAGAAAAGGAAATCCAGAAAGTGGTAGGTGAGGAGAGCGATGAAAAAGGCGATGTGAAAAACCAAAGAGAAGTGGTCTGGAAAACAACTAGAAAAGAAGATGGAACAAAGGTAAACTAAGAAGGCGGTGAAAACAACGATGGAAATGATAAAAAGAATTTTGGAAATTAATTTCTAAAACAAGAGAAAATAAAACTCATGGCTACTAACTACTAAGTGCTCCACTAACCATGCTAACCTCTTAGTGATAGTTGCCTCACATTTGATCCTCGGCCATCACTAATCCTTGGCTTCAAGAGACGATACAGAGCATGGCAAATGAGATGGTTCTTTACATTCAAACTTGCATCAAGATCAAGCTAATACAAACATTAGATCATCAGACTATTAAAAGAAGGCATGAAATAAGAGAGAGTTAGCTTGGTTAGCAAGTTAGCAAGTTAGCAAGTTAGATGTTAGAACCCATCATCATGAGCCATCAATGGCTCTTGCAAGAACAAGGCCTTATAGAGGCTACCCGATTCATGTGGATTATCAAGTAAGTGGTTGATGGTTAGTGGTTTATAGTTAGATTGTCATGAGAAGAAAAGTCAGCAAAGCATCATGTAGAAGATGAAGAAGATTACATTGGAGAAAAAAGGAGGCACTTTACATAGACTATCACCATCTATTACATCAATCCTTCACTCTCTCTCTCTCTGAATCTCTCAGCCCTACTACAAGATCTAAAAAGAACAGAAAAAACAAGATAAATGAAATGAAGAGCACCTACCTATACTAACCTAAAACATAGAGAAAATCAGAACATACTCCTAAAAATGCAAAATGCCTCGTTCTGGACCTATGCAGGGGTATTTATAGGCGTAGGAGGATTCCAAAAGACGTGATGAGGCCACGTGTCGAAAATCGACGCGTGGCTCCACTCTATTGCCGCGGAAACGCGGCAATTACCGCGTTTCTGTGGCAATACCAGGGTCCTAGGTCCCTGGTTTTTGTCAGTGGGTCCCCGTTGGTTCTAGCAGCTTCCTGGTATATCCTTTTTCTGGAAATTTCGTCCGAATATTCGTCTGACGTGCGCAAGAGTCTAGGTTCGACGTATCTTCTAGATGATCCCTTGCTTGGCCTCCAAGTAATGCGGATTTAATTACCCTAAAATGGGTTTAATTAAGCTCTTATTACTCCTTTACCCTTGAACTCTTGATTTACCTGCAATAGAGACCAAAACACAGTTTAGACCGACAATTTATTCATAAATCGGTGGGGAAATGCGATATAATAATGCATAATCGTAGATTAATCACACCCCCACACTTATCTTTTGCTCGTCCCGAGCAAAACAAGAAAAGAAAAACTATACTACAGAGGTTATTACACCACTTTCGCAGGTGACGCGATTGCACTGAGCGTGTGCAACAAGCCGTTAAAACTCTAAGTTACCCTAGAGGAGGAGTGTTGTCTCCTGAGAGTTTTCAGCGGATTACACCCACAAAATCCATAAAGAAAGAAGACAAATGTTAGTATTTTGAAAACGCATTTTGAAAGAGAGACGAGTTAATGAAATATTTTTGCAAAAATATAAGCGATCTAAGGTCATAAGTCCACCAAAAATCATTCTTCCTTAAACTTAGTCTCTATGGAAGATCTTGTCTTCAATTAAGGTAAGAATTCAAAATTGGATTGAATATTTTATCTTTCATAAAACCTAGATAATATGCACTTTGTGATAGTAAAGATTTCTGAGATTTCAACTCTAACCATCAAGCCATTTATTTATATATATATTCTTTCTTTTTCTTATTTTTTTCTTCCCTTAGTTTTCTTAGGCTTTCTAGTTCACCCATGTAGCGAGCCTATAACCGATGACTCCCAGACCAGACGATTTTAGGGCATCAGATGAGAAAACATCCCTCGGGTTTAAGGACTCAAGTAAACAAGGCCACAAAACTAAGGGGGATTATTTGTTTTTTTCTGACCACCGTTAGGCGTGAATAATCATGCTTCTTGAGGCATAATTATCCAGCTTAATAAGTGATGTTTTCTTCATATATTTTTTCTTTTTATTTATTTTTACTTTATGGCATTTTAGGTCTTTGTTTTCATCCCAAAAATTGTGTAAGTGTGAAGTGCATACTATCTAAGGCAACAAATTCAAGATAAAATTATCTCCCCAATCTTTTATACTTAACCTATAATTTTAAACAAGATCTATTATTTCGACTAGGTTTAAGATGTCATAATTAAGGCTTCCTTAATTTCTAAGATCATCTTAATTTTCTTAAAAATAGATCAAAACTTTGTCTCTTATTTCAAAAAGTTTTTAAAGAAAGAAAAAATTCCTATACAAAAGGAAATTTTCTAAAAGTATCCTAAAAGAAGTGTAAAAGAAAGAAAATCTAAAAACTCTAAGTTAGTAAACCCTCCCCCACACTTATCTCATACATTGTCCTCAATGCATCGTGATGTATGTATGCATGAAACAAATAGAGAGGGAAGGAAAAATTACCTCAAGGTGGTGGTTCCGGTGGCGGTCTGATTGGTCCACGAAATGCGGCCCAATCCAACTTGCGTGGAGTCCGGAGGAACCCACCAGAGACCTCAAGAATACAACCCACTAGAATGATGTATATATGTATAATTTTTATTAAAAATTTTACCCCATCTAATTTCCAAATTTTCAAAATAACTTCAGAGTCAAATTTATCAAGACCCTTGTCCCAGAATGGAATGATTGATTTGGACTCAGGAAGTATAGGAACTAATACCGACTCAGAAAAAAGACTTAAGTCAAGTAAAGGTTCGGGAGTCGAGATTGGTTCAGGAAATGGGGCCAAATTTGGAAGTTGAAACTCAAGTCCACATTCATTTCCCCATGATGGAATGTGACTTTTAAGGTTGGTGATTCAAGTTCAGGAATGACAGGTATGGGAATCAAAACTGACTCTAAAATGTTACTCAAATTGGGTAATATAACAGGAGTCAATAATGATTCAGGAATTTGAACTGGATCACAAATTTGAGGATCAAAGTCACATTCCTCATTGAGTTCAATTCTACAAAAATGAGAACTTGCCAATTTATCAATGGGACTTTCAAAAGTATGAAATTGGTCAAGTTCAGTATGATCATCATAAATGATTGGTAATTCAATTTCACAATGGACTGGCACTGGATCCAATACTGACTCGGAAAAAGGATTGAAATCAGGTGAAAACACCGGTCATAATTGAATCAGGAAGTAGAATTGAATCACTAATTTGAGGTTCATGATCATATTCATGTTCAAGTTCAATTTCAGGAAAAGGATAACTTGACAAAATATCAATGGGATTTGAAGTTTGGACAAGTTCAGGTGGGTGTGCTGAAATTGAGTCTTAATTTTCAAAACAACATGACTCTTTGGCTCTGACAGAATGGTTAGTGACATTAGGAATGGTCAAAGGATGAGAATGAAGACTTTTGACCATCATATCTATGTCATGATTATGAGCAATTTGAGGTTGAGTCATGATTTCAAGCATCTTTTCATAGTTGATAGGTTCATTATTTTGTTGAAAAGATGAAGTGTTGTTTTGGAATTGGTGGTGAAATCGTGAGTCCATCAGATTTGATTGTTGTTCGGACTCACGCAAGAATTCCTTACTCGTTCCCCAGGCAGATGGTTGTTCATTATAAGGAGGTGGAACTGAGTAAGACTCTTGAAAATATTGTGGAATTGGAGAGGCCCTCCTTTTCTGAAGTAGTCACTCGACCTCTTGTAAATTGGCTTCTACTCTCTTTTCTAACTCAGATTTTTCTTCAATTGGTGGTTCTAGAAAAGGAGTATAGAAAGCGAAATCGGGGAATGAGATTTGTGGATAAGGTGGATATGGTGGACAAGGAGTTTGAAAATTTAACTCGGGGGAGGTGAATCCTCATTGACTCTGTGACGACGTGAAATTATTTTGGAAATTATAGTCATAAGAATGTGGGTATGGGTTGTATTGATTCAGATAAGTCCAACCCGGTGTATTTGGTTGGTGCATATTGTAAAAAGCCGGGTTGGAATTATCCGAATCGAATGGGGTCGGTGTGAAATATGGATTCATGTTAGGATTGAAAGAATTGTTATTATTGAATTCCATTTCACGAATAATCACAAACAAAAAAGAAAGAACAAACAAAAAAAAAAGAAAAGACAAAATCAAAACCAAGCCTATAGTAGGGTCGACCTAGACCTAGACGACTCCTAACTGGTCGATTACCCGGGGGAGGTTGTTGCTTGAATCTGACCACAAGCTAATCAGCCAGGTAAGGGCAAAATACCATGGGAGGTATCCGTGCATAAGCAACGGGCCTTAATTACGCCAAACCACGGTATCTTCGAGGCGTAACCTCTTAATCCCCAGCCTTAGACACTGATTTCACAAGAGTAAGATTCAAAACAAGTTCTACCCTCGGTCAATCTCCTAATGAGTCCGAGATGTCCCTAGGGCCAACGTCTATCAAATTTTATTAGGGCTTGGGTTGTGTGAGTGGGGAAGTGGTTTTTGGGCTAAGGAAGGGTGATGAAATCCCACCTTATCTTGTTTGGGTTTTGCCCTTAAGTTTAATTTGTGCAAGTGTGCAATATAGACAATAGTATAACACAAAGTGATAAATCACCCACGTGTTTGTCCTATGCTATATGCAATGCCATATGTACACCTCCATCCAGATCACAACAATAGAATAAAATACAGTATTTTGAAATTGAATTGACACGTGTGCCTAAATGCAAATGTTTAAACCGTTTTAAAAGCGTCCAAATACCGTATTTTAGTTCTTTAGTTTATTATGGTGTGTAGGCAATCAAAGCAGAAAAGATAACAGTACAAATCTACTAGCTATTACAATTCACACATCCCAGCACAACAGGATATACAATTATCACAAAATGGCTGCGCTTTCGCGGCAAAAGTCGCGTTGGCGCGACGGTTCTTTGAAAGCTGGGTCCCTGCTTTCAAGAGCAGGGAGATGCAAAGCTAGTGTTTATTTTGCAATATTCCGTTTTTATAAACTTTGACCTGCACACCAAAACAGAGAAGACAATGTTAACAAAAACGTGAGTTCAAAACCATTCCCGTTCCCGGCAACGGCGCCAAAAATTTTGATCGGGGCGAAACTAGCACTCAAAAACGTGTTTTATGAAATCAATGAAAAGCTCATATATGTGCTAATGTTCCCTCGATACTTCCGTTATAGCACTGGCTCAACGAGTCGAATCCACAGGGAAGGGAGGGGATAGAAGCATTGACAGTTTTTATTCACGTTTTATGTTAACAATTCTTTTTTGTTAAAAGAATTAGAAAAGAAAGTGAAAAGAAAAATAAAAGGAAATCCAGAAAGTGGTAGGCGAGGAGAGCGATGAAAACGGCGATGTGAAAAACCAAAGAGAAGTGGTTTGGAAAACAACTAGAAAAGAAGATGGAATAAAGGTAAACTAAGAAGGCGGTGAAAACAACGATGGAAATGATAAAAAGAATTTTGGAAATTAATTTCTAAAACAAGAGAAAATAAAACTCATGGCTACTAACTACTAAGTGCTCCACTAACCATGCTAACCTCTTAGTGATAGTTGCCTCACATTTGATCCTCGGCCATCACTAATCCTTGGCTTCAAGAGACGATACAGAGCATGACAAATGAGATGGTTCTTTACATTCAAACTTGCATCAAGATTAAGCTAATACAAACATTAGATCATCAGACTATTAAAAGAAAGCATGAAATAAGAGAGAGTTAGCTTGGTTAGCAAGTTAGCAAGTTAGATGTTAGAACCCATCATCATGAGCCATCAATGGCTCTTGCAAGAACAAGGCCTTATAGAGGCTACCCGATTCGTGTGGATTATCAAGTAAGTGGTTAGATGGATAGTGGTTAGTAGTTAGATTGGCATGAGAAGAAAAGTTAGTAAAGCATCATGTAGAAGATGAAGAAGATTCCATTGGAGAAGAAAGGAGGCACCTTTACATAGACTGTCACCATCTATTACATCAATCCCTCACTCTCTCTCTCTCTGAATCTCTCAGCCCTACTACAAGATCTAAAAAGAAGAGAAAATACAAGATAAATGAAATGAAGAGCACCTAAGTACACTAACCTAAAACATAGAGAAAATCAGAACCTACTCCTAAAAATGAAAACTGCCTCGTTCTGGACCTATGCAGGGGTATTTATAGGCGTAGGAGGATTCCAGAAGACGAAACGGGGCATTTTCGACGCGTGGCTCTACTCTATTGCGTCGGAAACGCGGCAATTGCCGCGTTTCCGCGGCAATACCAGGGACCTTGGTCCCTGGTTTTTGTCAGTGGGTCCCCGTTGGTTCTAGCAGCTTCCTGGTATATCCCTTTTCTGGTAATTTCGTCCGAATATTCGTCTGACGTGCGCAAGAGTCTAGGTTCGACGTATCTTCTAGATGATCCCTTGCTTGGCCTCCAAGTAATGCGGATTTAATTACCCTAAAAGGGGTTTAATTAAGCTCTTATTACTCCTTTACCCTTGAACTCTTGATTTACCTGCAATAGAGACCAAAACACGGTTTAGACCGACAATTTATTCATAAATCGGTGGGAAAATGTGATATAATAATGCATAATCGTAGATTAATCAGATACCTCCCACCGTATTTTGCCCCTACCTGGTCGATTAGCTTGTGGTCGGATTCAAGCAACAACCTCCCCGGGTAATCGACCAGTTAGGAGTCGTCTAGGTCTAGGTCAACCCTACTTTAGGCTTTGTTTTGATTTTTTCTTTTCTTTTTGTTTGTAGTTTGATTTTTCTTTTTTGTTTGTGATTGTTTGTGAAATGAAATTCAACAATAACAATTCTTTCAATCCTAAAATGAATCCATATTTCACACCAACTCCATTTGTTTCGGATAATTCCAACCCGGTTTTTCACAATATGAACCAACCAAATACACCGGGTTGGACTTATCCGAATCAATACAACCCATACCCACATTCTTATGACTATAATTTCCAAAATAATTTCAACTCGTCACAGAGTCAATGGGGATTCACTTCCCCCGAGTTTAATTTTCAACCTCCTTGTCCCCCATGTCCACCTTGTCCACAAATCTCATTCCCCGATTTCGTTTCTTATACTCCTTTTTTAGAACCACCAATTGAAGAAAAATCTGAGTTAGAAAAGAGAGTAGAAGCCAATTTACAAGAGGTCGAGTGACTACTTCAGAAAAGGATGGCCTCTCCAATTTCACAATATTTTCAAGAGTCTTACTCAGTTCCACCTCCTCATAATGACCAACCATCTGCCCTGGAAATGAGTAAGGAACTCTTGTGTGAGTCCAAGCTTCAATCTCAAGACATTTTTGACTCACATTCTCCACAAAATTTTCAAAACCAAGATTCCTACACTCCTTTTCTAGAACAACCACTTGAAGATACATCATATCTAGAAAAAAGGATAGAAGTCTTGCAAGAGTCTGCACTAAAATTTTAAAAATCATCTGCCGAGTCGTCAATAGGTTGGAAACACAATTGAGTCAATTGGTTAGCATTTATAGGAATGAGGAAACTCTATCTTATCAATCTTTGACCAATTCAGCTATGCCAAACTCTATTGATCTGACCCAGGACTCTTGTCATTTTGAACATCAAGATTCAATTTCAGCACATCCACCTGAACTTGTCCAAACTTCAAATCCCATTGACATTTTGGCAAGTTATCCTTTTCCTGAAATTGAACTTGAGCATGAATATGATCCTGAACTTTCACTTGATAATTCAATTTCACTTTCTAATTCAATATTGACTGAGGTATTTTTACCTGAATTTAGGCCTTTTCCCGAGTCAGTATTGGATCTAGTGCCAGTCCATTGTGAAATTGAATCACCAATCTTTTATGATGATCATATTGAACTTGACCAATTTCTTACTTTAGAAAGTCCCATTGATAAATTGGCAAGTTCTCATTTTTATTGAATTGAACTCAATGAGGAATGTGATTTTGATCCTCAAATTTGTGATCCAGTTCAAATTCCTGAATCACTATTGACTCCTGTTATGTTACCCAATTTGAGCAACATTTTAGAGTCAGTTTTGATTTCCATTCCTGTCATTCTTGAACTTGAATCACCAATCTTAGAAAGTCACATTCCATCAAGGGAAAATAAATGTGGACTTGATTTTCATCTTCTTGATTTGGACCCACTTCCTGAACCAATCTCGGCTCCCGAACCTTTACTTGACTTAAGTCTTTTTCCTGAGTCGGTATTAGTTCCTGTGCTTCCTGAGTCCAAATCAATCATTCCATTCTGGGACAAAGGTGTTGATAAATTTGACTCTGAAATTATTTTGAAAATTTGGAAATTGGATGGGGTTAAATTTTTAATAAAAATCATAAATATATACATCTTTCTAGTGGGTTGTATTATGGAGTCTCTGGTGGGTTCCTCCAGACTACACGCAAGTTGGATTGGGCCGCATTTCGTGGACCAATCAGACCGCCACCGGAACTGCCACCTTGAGGTGATTTTTCCTTCCCTCTCTATTTGTTTCATGCATACATACATCACGATGCATTGAGGACAATGCATGAGATAAGTGTGGGGAGGGTTTACTAACATAGAGTTTTTAGATTTTCTTTCTTCTTTTAGGATACTTTTAGAAATCTTCCCTTTTGTATAGGAATTTTTTCTTTCTTTAAAAACATTTTGAAATAAGAGACAATGTTTTGGTCTATTTTTAAGAAAATTAAGATGATCTTAGAAATTAAGAAAGCCTTAATTTTGACATCTTAAACCCAGTCAAAATATTGGATCTTGTTTAAAATTATAGGCTAAGTAAGATAAATTGGGGAGAAAATTTTATCTTGAATTTTTTACCTTAGATAGTATGCACTTCACACTTACACAATTTTTGGGATGGAAACAAAGACCTAAAATGTCATAAATAAAAAGAAAAATAAATAATAATAAAAAAATCATCACTTATTAAGCTGGATAATTATGCCTCAAGAAGCATGATTATTCACGCCTAACGGTGGTCAAAAGAAACAAATAAATCTCCCTTAATTTTGTTTCCTTGTTTACTCGAGTCCTTAAACCCAAGGGATGTTTTCTCATCTGGTGCCTTAAAACCGTCTGGTCTGGGAGTCATCAGTTATAAGCTCGCTATATGGGTGAACTAGAAAGCCTAAGAAAACTAAGGGGAAAAAAAGAAGAAAAAGAAAAAATATATATAAAAATAAATGGCTTGATGGTTAGAGTTGAAATCTCAGAAATCTTCACTAATAAAAAGTGCATATTATCTAGGTTTTATGAAAAATAAAATATTCAATCCAATTTTGAATTCTTATCTTAATTGAAGACAAGATCTTGCATAGAGACTAAGTTTAAGAAAGAATGATTTTTGGTGGACTTATGACCTTAGATCGCTTATATTTTTGCAAAAATATTTTATAAACTTGTCTCTCTTTCAAAATGCATTTTCAAAATACTAACATTTGTCTTCTTTCTTTATGAATTTTGTGGGTGAAATCCGCTGAAAACCCTCAGGAGACAACACTCCTCCTCTAGGGTAACCTAGAGGTTTATCGGCTTGTTGCACACGCTCAGTGCAATCGCGTCACCTGCGAAAGTGGTGTAATAACATTTGTAGTATAGTTTTTCTTTATTGTTTTTCTCGGGACGAGCAAAAAATAAGTGTGGGGGTGTGATTAGTCTACGATTATGCATTATTATATCACATTTTCCTACCGATTTATGAATAAATTATCGGTCTAAACCGTATTTTGGTCTCTATTGCAGGTAAATCAAGAGTTTAAGGGTAAAGGAGTAATAAGAGCTTAATTAAACACCTTTTAGGGTAATTAAATCTGAATTTCGTGGAGGCCAAGCAAGGGATCATCTAGAAGATACGTCGAACCTAGGCTCTTGCGCACGTCAGACGAATATTCGGGCGAAATTATCAGAAATGGGATATACCAAGATTATTCTCGAAGCCAGAGGAATATCCTGACAAAAACCAGGGACCTAAGTCCCTGGTATTGCCGCGAAAACGCGGCAAATTGCCGCGTTTTCGCGGCAATAGGATGGAGCCACGCGTCGTTTTTCGACGCGTGGCCCCGTCTCGTCATCCAGAAGCTTCCTATGCCTATATAAACCCTGTATTTGGCCAAAACGAGGGCAGTTTTCGTTTTTAGGTTAGGGTTTCTATGTTTTAGAGTAGTGTAGGTAGGTGTTCTTCATTTCTTGTATTTTGTTATGTTATTTCATTTTTAGATCTTGTAGTAGGGCTGAGAGATTCAGAGAGAGATAGAGAGGAATTGATGTAATAGATGGTGACAATCTATGTAAAGGTGCCTCCTTTCTTCTCTATTGTAATCTTCTTCTTCTACATGATGTTTTGCTAACTTCTATTCTTCTCATGGCAATCTAACCACTAACCACTAACCATCTAACCACTTACTTGATAATCCATATGAATCTAATAGCCTCTATAAGGCCTTGCTCTTTCAAGAGCCATTGATGGCTCATGATGATGGGTTCTAACATCTAACTTGCTAACCAAGCTAACTCTCTCTTATTTCATACTTGCTTCTAATGGTTTGATGATCTAATGTTTGTATTAGATTGCTCTTGATGCAAGTTTGAATGTGATAAACCATCTTATTTGTCATGCTTTATATCGTCTCTTGAAGCCAAGGATTAGTGATGGCCAAGGATCCATGTGAGGCAACTATCACTAAGAGGTTAGCATGGTTAGTGGATCAATTAGTAGTTAGTAGCCATGAGTTTTTCTTTCATCTTGCTTTAAAAACTATTTTCAAAGTATCTTTTCATTGTTGTTTTCACTACTTCTTCGTTTGTCTTTGTTTTCATTTTCTTTACCACAAGCTTCATCTTCTTTCCTATTTATTTTCCAAACCACTTCTTATTTTGTTTTCACATCGCCGTTTTCATCGCCTTTTCCACCTACCACATGCTTGATTTCCCTTTCTTTTCTTTTATTTCCTTTTTCTAATTCTTTTAACAAAGAAGAAGTGTTAACATAAAACGTGAATAAAAACTGTTAATGCTTCTATCGCCTCCCGTCCCTGTGGATTCGACCCGTTGAGTCAATGCTATAACGGAAGTATCGATGACACATTAGCACATACGAGCTTTTACATTGATTTCATAAATACACACATTTTGAGTGCTAGTTCCGCCCCGATCAGTACCAAAGACCACCCCTATTGTATTTTATGTAGGTGTGGGCTCTCGCATGACGTGAGAGTAATGGTGCCTTGAGGTGGATGTGTTCCGAGCTTAAAAGAGGACTATTTGGATGCATCACTTTCAAGGGGAGTTTAGTGGGAGTACCACCTTGTTTTGGAGATATGGAGAGTTGCCTTCATGGTTTTGGTAACGATCTCTTACTCCTCATTTATATTTACATGCTTTCATATTATTCATTTTTAGCATGTTTTGATGTTTAATGATTAGTATGTTAAATGACATGATTATTAGGCTATTGTCATACATGATTAGTATTTGAGACACCCATGTTTAATATGGACTTATACCTTGTGTTCTCACATTTGTTTTAACTAATGTATATGTCATAGATCTAATGCATGTTCATTTACATAATGATCATATGAATTTTTGTTTTGATTTCTATGCTTCATGTTTTGATTACTTGTTTGAATGTTAGTTTTAATTAAAATTAGGATATATATACTTGTACAACTTGTGAGGTACAAATAGACTATTATATGTTTGTGCTTGAAAGACTCATTTGTACTCTTTAGATGTACTGGTATATCCTAGTTTTGATGATTCATACATTTGACTTGTATTCCCATTTTGTACATGCTTTTCATGTTTGTGTTTTTAAATTCATGTATATGTCTATTTTGTCTAAACTATTAGCTGTACATATACACTCTTGAGCCACTTACCTTCATGCATATACTTTTGTGGACTCGTTATGTCTGGATTTGTATGTATTTTTTAGTTCGTACAAGACATACATATGCCTTGAAGATTAAATTGTTTTGATGATTTTCATGTTTTGTTTATAAAGGAATTTCACATTGAGCCTATTTCCTATTTTCATGACTATGTCTTTCAAACAAAACTTGTACACTCACATTATTTGAGATTTTCTCATGATTTTGTTTTCATGAGTCCTATATGAGCTTTATATCTTTTGAGTGTCAATTGTTGAGTGATTTTCATGTTTCATGAAATTTATTTTTGCTTTATTCCTTACTTGAAGGATTTCGTACTAGTTTACAAATTTTTCTTTTAACTAGTTCGTATTCCTCATTTTGGAAGAGTTTTCAATTATGCTAAACTATTTTCAAAGCTATTTTTAAAAACCCTTTCCATTTAAGGGCGGTTGGTTGGGCAACCATGCCTTATATGCTTCTTATTGAAAATCTTTTTAAACATGTGTATGAAATGGGTGGAAGGTAATATGAGTTATATACTTGATCTTATTGTGTTTCAATTGATATCATTGGATCTTTTCAATCGGTATCACTATTGACATTTTTTTCGTATACTCATATATGTTTCTATATATGTATGATTACTCTTCAAATAGTATCAATTTCGATTGGTATTCAATTTTTCATACATATATATATGATTTATTTGTGATTACTATATCTCTATATCCTTGAGCACAAATTTTGGTTATGCTAAGCTTGATTTCTTAAATGCATATTATATTTCAATTGATTATGTTTCAATTGGTATCTTATACAAGCTTATGCATCATTTTATTTTGTATTTCAAAAAGGGAGAGAACATTGTTTTATTATTTTCTTTGACCCCTTTGTTGATGATTGACAAAAAGGGGGAGAAGTATTTGAGTTTATATGCATGTTTATTATTTAATATGTATGTTTATTGTTTATTTGTTTATTTGTAAGGTTGTTTCATAGTTTATTTGTTTATTTGTAAGGTTGTTTCACATTGATATTTTTTTTTATTGTTGGTATCAAAAGTTTTTAGTGATTATCTTTCCAATTGGCATCAAGAATTTTGTTTTATTGATTGTATCAAAAGCTTATGTTTTTCATTGAAATTTTTATTAGCATCAAAAGCAATTATTTAATAACATGTTTATTTTAAAAAGGAAAAGAAATTTATTTTAAAAGTTTGGTATCAAGAGCATGTTTATTTCATGTTTGGTATCAAGAGCATGTTCATTTAATTGTTTTATGCATTTTGATGCATATTCATGTTTAGTGTTCATTGCATATATTTATTATTTGTTGCTATACATGAGTTAAGGGGGAGCTTCTTTGAAGCTCAACTTTAATCCATACATATATAACTCCATGAGTTTTATCATCATCAAAAAGGGGGAGATTGTTGGCCCAGAGGCCTTCCACTCTAGTTTTGATGATGATTAACTCATGTAGTTATATTTACTAATAATCTTGTGATGTTTAGTTTCAGATACTTAACCAAGATATTAATAGGTGATTAGCTTCAATAAAGGTGTTTTGGAGCTTTCACATGGTGATTCAAGAGCCCGAGCGTCAATGTTCATACCTAGCACTCGTTGGAGTCAAGCTCGGTGGATCATGGTTTGGATCGAGTCGACTTGGAGAGGGCGCTCTACAAGAAGACCTCGGTACATAGTTTAGTTTTTGTTTTAGATCCATTTGTTAAAGATTAGATAGTGTGATATGCTCAAGTTCACAACACACACACTTGTTTTAAGTTTTATGTTTTGGTTTTCGGTTCTTGATTTAACCGATCTTGATTTTTAAGTCAAAAACATTGATATATATCTTTCATGTATATTGAATTATATCCATATACAACATGCTTCAAGTTGTTTAAGTATCATGTTTTTGTATTTGGATGAGTTCTGGACAAAACGAATCTTCAATTCAAAAATTCAAGTTTTGGAAAATATGGGTTTTGGTTTTCGCCAAAATTCTCATAACACAAAAAGAGTTCAAAATATTCGTAACTTGGTTTGATTTTTACTCAAACAAGTTTGTCTTTCAAAGATCATGCAAGAACTTATTTTTGTAGATTTTTAAAGATTTTATGGGATTTATTTGGTAAATAAAAATCCAATTTTCAAGTCCTGAATTTCTGTCTTCCAGGCTCTGGCGGTCGACCGACCGGTCGACCGGACCAGGAGCCGGTCGACCGGAACGGTCGACCGGACGTGCACACAAACGTGCACAAGGCCATATCAGTTGGCCGGTCGACCGAGCGGTCGACCGACTGAAGGCAATCCACTCTCGGGTTGCCTCGGTCGACCGGGCGATAGACCGGCCGAGAGCCGTTGCTCTCTGGTTCAGGGCCTGGTCGACCGGTAGGCTCAACGGTCAAAAATTTGACCGTTGGCCGGTCGACCGACCGGAAGGCATTCTGGGCTTAGTCAGCTGTCAACGGACAGATTTTGATTGGGATTATAAGTACCCCAATCCTTGTATGTTTTTCACCAAGTTTTTCAAGAGCAAAATTTTCCTACTTCTCTAGTGTTTAAACAGCAAGTTTTCAAAAGATTTTTGGGTTCAAAAGATCTATCTTTATTTGTTTTAAAGTGTTGGAAAATTCAAAGAAAAAGAGAGTATTTGGGATTTGGTTTTTGATCTCTAATTCTATATCTATCTTGTGATTGTCCCAAGTGTTTTTCTTTGTTGTTTTCATTTCCAAACACTTTGTTTTCTCACACTTGAGCTTATCTTGCTATCCTTTCTATAGGATCTTTATTTTGTGAGAAAGAGATAGTTTTGTGGTTGTGAAAACCACCAAGTTGTAAACCTTCCTTGATTTGTGTTATCCCTCTAGTGAGAGGTGATTGTGGGTATCCCTCTAGTGAGAGGTTGATAGTGGAGGTTATGTTGGTATCCCTCTTAGTGAAGAGGTGGATTGTGTTGTTAGTGGCTTTGTGCCTATCCCTCATTTGTGAGGTTGATTTGTGTGGCTTTGTGCCTAGCCTCTAAGTGTAGAGGTTGTGTTGTAATTGAAGAGAAGTTGTGTACTCCCGGTTGTATTGCCTCAAATCCTCAGTGGAGGTTCCCTGTGTGGGAGTCCTGTGTGGACAAGTCAGTGGAAATCTTCTGTGTGAAGGCAGGGACGTAGAGCTGTGTGCTCGAACCTCAAAACATATCCGTGTGTTAGCGATTGATCCACTTTCTCTATCTCTCTCTCTTATTACTTTGTGCCTTGCATCATTCATATTGTCATATTACTCTTATATGCTTGGTTGTGTTTGTTTGTGTGCCTCACTTGTGTTTAACCACGAGAGCTTCATATAGCACCTCAACTCTTATTCAGAGGAATCAAGAGTAGTTAGTCCAGAGCCCTTCACTAGGAATTCGGCTACACTCGTTGGTTACATTTGTGAGGTTGATTTGTGAGGGCTTCTGAGCTCTGCTTTCTTGAATAGAGTTCAGGGCCACTTATATGTCCGCTGCAGCAAAATTTTTCTTGATGTCTCCTTCTGTAAACAAGAAAAGAGAAGAAAGTTAACCAAAATAGTAAATTAAAAAGAGTTACTTACCGTCCCTCCCTGGCAACAGCGCCAAGATTTTTATTGAGTTATGACCGACACAGAAAATACAGAATTTCAGAACTTAAGAATAGAAAGTGTAAAGTACTCAATACTACCATGATAGCAAGTGGCTATGCGGAGGGTTGTGATCCACAAGGAGGGACTTGCAGTGGAAGCGTGTTGTAAATCCTCTTTTAATTCACTAAAAATGGTTAAAAGTCTTCTTTGTTCTTTAGAAAGAAAAGAAAAAAGTTATTGTTAAGTTAAGAAGAAAATGGTAAATTGAGAAGGTGGAGAAAATAGAAAAAGGGTGTATACAAAGAAATAAAAATAGTAAAGAGTTGATAGTTGGTGATGGAGGTGATCTAAACTAAAAATTAAAAGAAAAAAGAAAACCTACAAGAACTACTTACCTCTTCCGATTGATGACTTATCTTGAATCTTTGGCAAAGACTTACCTTATCTTAAAAGTGAGCAAAGCATGACAAATAGGATCATTCCCATTCCCAGACTTAAACTATGAATTCAAATACAAGCAGAAAATAAAATGAAAGCAGCTATCCATCACCATATGCTATCAATGACACTTGCAATGGCAAGGCAGGTTCAATGCTAGCGGTTTCATTTTGATTATCATCAAAATCGGAAAGAAGAAAAGTAAGAGAAGAAGAAGAACATAAAATGCAACATTTGATTTGAAATAGAGTAACAATAGAAGAAAGGATGAAACTTACACCAGCATCACTTCTCGATACAACCTTCTTCTCTTTCTAACATGAAACTTCTCTCTGGTCTCAGTTACATAAATAAAATGAAAGATTACATTAAAAAAAATAAAAATCCTATGTTACAAACTAAAGAACAACCTAGCCTATACTCTTTGCTAAATCATTCCCTGTGGCCTTAGAATTTGCAGGTATTTATAGCAAATACAGAACGGGGAGAGCGTCTGAAGATAGAGGAGCAAATGTTTCCCGTATCTCAACTGTAATGCAGCGAAAACACGGCATTTGTGGCGTTTACGTGGTCTAGATGTGGCCAAGATGGCCACATCTAGGGTGTGCGAGCCTCTGATCTCTCGGGCATCCTTTATCTCCTGATTAATTTTCAGTTTTGGCTCTGGATTCATCTATATCACTGTTGATCTTCAGCTAACCGAAATGGATCCATCAAAATCTGAATTTAACTAGTTTTTATTTGGTGTTATCTATCCGATTTACTTTGATCTTCAGTCAACAATTGCCCTAATCTTTGATTTTGATTTAATCTGAACTTTAGTGGGATTTTGGGCTCATTTTCTCTTCCTTCTCCTTTTGTAAAGGCCTTGCAAATAATTAGACAAAAAAGATAATTAAAGCAGAGTTTATTAAACAATGAATATAGGAATGTGATGATAAATATGCAATATCAGTGACCGATCATATCCATATATGAGCAAGTCGAAGTTGTCATTAAAATTGATAAAGAACTGATGGGTCAATTTATAGTGGGTGCCGCCTCCGCCTGGGACTAGCACATGATATCAGGTTACTGCTTCCGAGGTCTTATCATTATGCGTCCCATATGACACTTCAGATATAACCCCTGCTTCCTGGGACTTATCATTACGCGCTCCACAGAGCACTTCATCGAGGACTTATATTACGTCTCACACGATACTTCCGAGATAACCACCATTATTAATATGACATCATACGGTATCCATCAGTTTCACCCTACTCGATGTAAATTGTCTTTTTTATAGTTTATTAGATAACTATCAGATTACGGGAATGAGCTGGAGCATGTTAGGAGTATTATGAGTACATATTGTACCAGATATATCAGTGTATGTAAGATATTAGGTCATCATTCCCATAAATGATAATTAAAAATCAAGTTTATCATGTGTGATGTTAGGTGTTAAGTATGATAGGTGGTAACAAGCAGGTGACTGGTGAGAGATAATATCAAACAGGTGTGAGGTGATAACATATAAGAATCAGGGGTCAAGTAATAGCATGTCAAGTAATGAGCATAGTAGATATCACTATCGTATATCACAATATAAGAAAACAGTACTGATACAGGGGATCAGTACAAATACAAAAAAATGGTACCGATATAGGAGATTGGTATAAACTGAAAAACATACAGTTTTTAGAGAATAATATAAGTAAAGATTTTAAACTCTTCGCAACCATCAATAAAAGAGTTACTCAAGTTATCGAGTAGGCAAACGAGTAAGCAAGTAAGTGAATATCCAAGCGAAGCTACACAAGCTGGGGACAAGATCTGCGAATAGAGTTTAATCACCAAAGCGCCTGGAGGAACTCAGGAATACTCGGTTTAAGATGCGAGTCTAAAATCTGGCAGAGTTTCACCTAAGCGTGCTCAGTGGTAAAACGCGCGCTAAGCTGCTTTTTTAGGTACAGCTAAAAGTCCATAGGACTTTAATAAACCTCGGAGAGGTTAAGCCCAAAGGCTGAGTATGTACCTGCAGGAGATGCTAGAATCAAACTACACACATGCATATATGGCTAGCAGGTAAGAGAACTGACAAGCGAGTAAGTAAGCGATCATCCAAGTGAAGTTAAGCAAGCTGGAGCAAAGCTAATATACAACAATAGATACTATCACGCTCGGCGTGGTTACCGCTCGCAGCACAGCTAAACGAATGTGTCACAATATGCGTACGTACGCCATACTACCGCTCACGGCATAACCATGCTTACGGGGTAACTACGCTCGAACGGAGTTAGCAGTAAAATGCTGACACTAGGTCCGCCTATTAGGCGTAGCATATAAAAAGTCCAGAGGACTTTAAAAACCTCCGAGGTTATAGTGTAGAACCGCAGAGCAGTTAAGCCCGGAAGATGTATAGGTACATGCATAAAGTGTTAGTATCAAACACACACACACATATCACTTGTACTATTATGAACATTCCTCATACAAAATACAGTATACCATCGTTACAATACAAATCCTCGGAATCACCGGTATAAATACAAAATCACTGATAAAATTATATACAATTTACATGAAATTCCCAAATACAATTTATCACCCGTCGAAGCTGGAAAAACCCAGATAAAGCGAGAACACTCACCTATAAATCTTCAAAATACACCGTAAAATCCAATCTGAAACACCACATGTGTACGCGCTATAATATATTAATATATATATTAAAGAGGGAGAATAAGAGAGAGGAGAGAGAGAGTACCAGAGAGAGAAAATTAGAGGGGAAAGAAAGAGAGAGAAAGAACAAGAAGTGAGAAAGGGGTAGGCCACGGCAGCCCAGGCCGTGGCCTGGCTCATGGCCAGGGGAAAGAAAGCATTAGGGGAGAGAGAGAGAAAGGAGAGAGTAGAGAGAGGGAAACAAGGAAAGAGAGAGAGAGGGAGAGAAGATAGAGATATTAGGAGAGAAGAGAGGAGGCAATCGCCCCCTTGCTCATGCACTGAGCCTGGGGCCTAGGCCGTCATGCCCTGGCCATGACCGCGTGGCCAGGAGGCGCCGACCGATCTTTGCCAACGCCGGCAGCACAGTGCAAGAGGTGGTAAGGTGTAGGTGAGTTGGATTTAGTGATGGGTGGTGTTGATGAAGGTGATTTGGTGGAAGAGGTTAAAGGTGATGGTGGTGGGTTTTGGGGTGGAAATGATGAAGTTTTGGGAGATGGGAGTTGTTGTGGTGGTGATGGATGATGATATTGGGACGAAATGGTGGTGGAATTTGAGATGGAGGTGGAGAATTGAAGGTGGAGATGCTGGAGCAGGAAGATAGAGAAGGTGGTGGTATTATTGGTGTTGAGAAAGGAGGAGAGGAGTTGGGGGAAGCTGCCGCCGTTACTGGGGTCCGCCAGCCGGAGGACACCGGTGATGGGTCAGCTCCTGGGCTGGTGGAGGCTATCGGCCAATTAGAGAGAGGATGAGAGGTTAGTGAGGGGGGAGAGAGAGATTAAATAGAGGAAGATGGAGGAAGACCCGCGTTTCAGGCCAAGAAGAGACCCGCATTCGAGTCCAGACTTGAACACGTGTCTGGGTGGAGAAAGAAAGGGAGGAGAGAGAATAAGTAGGGGAAGATGAGATATTTTGGGGGTTTTTGTTGTGTGGTGGAGAAATTGAGGAAAGAAAAGAAAATAAAATAAAGGAAAAGAATGAGTGGAGGAAAAATTGGAAAAGAGAAAAAGGAAAAAGAAAATTATCTGGGAAAAACACCAAAACTAGGAAAATCCTGAAAACACCAGAAAAATCAAGAAAATGAAGTAACTTGAAAAGATATCCAAAAATTCTTTAAAATAATAAATATTATTTTAATATATCTGGTAAAATAAGATTTTAGAAATTCTTTTTAGTTTTCAAAATAAAAATCCTGAAATCAATTGGCGATACGGGTCAAAATCGGTTCGGCCGAATTTTGAAAATTCAGAAAAATCCCCCAAAATACATCTAGATAGAAAATGTGATTCTAAGAATAATGTGAAAGCAATTTTTAGAAATTCAACTATGTTTGTAAATTAAAAATCTGAGAATCGATCAGCGGCACTTGTAGACACCGATTTTGGAGATTTTGTAATTTAATTCAGAAAATTTTAAAATATCATGAAAAATCTAAAATATTGAAAAACAGTGTATGAAATTAAAATTGGTCAAATTTGACTATTAGAAAGATCAAATCAAGTAGTACACTAGGATAGAGTCCCCGGTTCAGACTAGGGCTGACTCCGAGTCACGAATCCGGATCCAATGCAAAATATCGCGTAAATAATCATAAAACAAAGTCAAATATGAAAAGTAAATTGAAAAAATATGATCAGAAAATTTGAATACGTATCTAAGTATGTATTCTGTCTTACAATGATAATGAGGTATTTTCTGCACCTTCTCAAATGAAACCCCTTCCCTTTCCTTCTTAAATACAAATTCTCATATCACCTTAACATGTCACTCATAATAAAGGCTTCCATAATTGGAGGTTGCATGACCCTTTGTCTCTGTCAATCCATGTTCACACTCCATCCTTCACGCATTGCAGTTTACTGATTAGAAAACAAAGTAGTAATGTAATTAAATTCAATTCTATGATAAAAAACTATTTTAATTCTGAAATGTCTACTCCATTGATACAAAGAAATCTAACAATTATAATATGTGAAAGAATGGTACAATATAGTTTTATACTTAAGGATAAACTACCACAAAATCAGAGCTCATAGTGTTGTAATCTTTTCCATGTAGAGGATATATGGATTTATCACATAATAGAGATAGACACAAGTCTAGTATCTGAGTATGAAATAAGGTTCTGTCAAATAAACTAGTTATACATAAACCAAAATATAGCAAAATCATCTTGAATTGTGTAATATTTTATGAATGCAATAAACTTTGATTGATAATCTTATAGTATGAATGTTTTCAAAAGAGACTAGTTTGCACCATACAAAATAAATACCTTCAAAAGAGCTATTCATGGAGAATATGTAATCTCAACATATTTCAAAGGGCAATTTAAAATAATCACAACCTAATAACTCTATTTCATAAAGTAGACTTATATAATATTTTTTTAGAATCTAAATATATCAGGAACTTGGAGCTTCAGACTCTACATTAAACACAACTCTTTCATTTCAAGCAGGAAATTAAATACTAAAATAATTTGTAGCTGCTATAAGAAAACAAGAATAATTGAGCATCATTTAGATCTTTGATACCATGTCTCCAATGCCAAGCATCTGATTTATACATTGTAACCATCAAGTTTCAACCATGCAACATCTACTTTATCAAAGGAGTCTCCTGTAACATAAATGTGATTATGATAAATATATAGGAATTTTTGTATAATTATATTTGATTATATAAGTTTGTGCAATTTAAATGCATGATTGATTAAATACAAACATTCATGTATATTATATCTTCTTATCACCTTTACTTATAAGATCTATATATCTCAAGTAATCTTTAATTTTACTTGCAATATATTAGAGATTATCTATCAAATACGATTACTCGAATAATGAGATATACATGTTAATTTTGTATTTGAATTACATGTTATAATTAGTTTGATTTCTTTTTAAAATATTCTACTACTCTTGTATTGAACCTAGCTTATATTTAGCTTGATTATATTATTTTTACAAATTAAAACTAAGCAAGATCCCTTACACATTTATTTTGCACACCCTAATTAAAATCGATCAACTCAAATTAATATTTTAAACTTTCATGTTGATAAAACTAATGAATACATAACACATCTAGAATTTTCGGATATTATGAATAACTTAGATCACTCCTAATGTCAAACCAAATAGAATAATGATTTACCAACTTATGAATGATTTTTAACAGTGATACATTCATTCCCTAAAACTAAATGTCAACTGTACTAGATATTGACTACTTAGGATTTAAAACTCAATAGGACAAGAAAACTAAAAGGTAAATTATTTCCTCGAAAGTTCGTACAATTGGTGTTTAATAAGAAGAATACTAAATATGGTTCTGTAATTAAGGAACGTCAAGAGCGAAAAACCTCCTACTTAAGTTACACCGATCTGGCCAATTGAACTGGTAAAATTGAGGCTTTGACTAATCTAATAATTCTAAGATCTTGTATTAAATATCTCACAGCCTATGTAACTGGAGGGGTCACGTTTTGACTCTCTCAAGATTGTGACACATGTCCATCCAACCTCTAACGGATGTGCGACACGCGGTTATTTCAAAAACATTTAATCTGATATCTTCATCTAGTTCGAATTTCGAAAGGGTCGGGTGATTAATAGAAGAATCAGATCCGACTACAGAAATTACTATCCCTAAGCCCAATCCTAATTCAAAAGAGATAGTTACCCATCGGGAGCAGCTCATTCTTATCTGCAGCCTAGCACAAATCATAATAAAGAGATGGACACTCTCCTATATCAATTCAAATCAAGATATTCGGCTCAATCGTTATCAAGATAATGAATTTAGGTATTCAAACTGAGCAGGACTCCCTAACATTATCTATTTTGCACAACTTGTATAAATAGGATATCCCTTCCAATGAGAAAGGGAGGACGTTCACTCAAATCTAGAGAACCCAATTGTAATTGCTATTGTCATAGTGGAAGTTCTCACTCTCCGTGGTTTCTTTCGTTCAGCTTTTTCATATATTTTCATTATGTTTATGATTGGCTTTTTCTGTGATTTGATTACATCCACTTCACTATTTTGGTTCGTAGAGTGATTCCTTAGGAAATACCCACTACAGTAACCATAATCTTCGAAGTAACGTTGTTATCTAAACTATAACGTAGCGCACACATCAACATTTAGACATATCTGAATATGTCTAGGATTAACCTTAATTACATATTATAGTTGCTTCGAGTTTTATCTATCTTTCATTTTTGAGTCTGATTTAAATAATAAGATCATGCTTAATTAGTTAGAACTAAAATTCTAGTCTATACTAAATCTAATATGAGGAATACAATAGGATTGAAAATCTCAAACAATATGATTATGTTGAAGTTATATTTAAAAAAATGTGTTATTGATGATATTATGTTTGAATGAGCAAATCTTATAATTTGGGCTCATGTAAATGTGTATACTAAATAAAATCCAAACCATGTGCGGGATGATTAAATAGCCAGTGTAGCTTTACCCCATTCAATCTAATTGTGATCAATTAAAGTTATGTTGTCAAAATATAAATGAATTGCTTATGATATAATATTTGTACTTCTTATAAATCAAACTTCAGTTTTTTTAAAAAAAAATATTATCTCCCACTTACTAAGAGATAAATTAAATACTTTATATTTTAAAATATAATATTTAATTATTTTATATCATTGATAGCTTTCAAGTAATAATATATAATTGATATTATATCAAGTTAACTTATTATATTTATTAAAATTATATTCATAACTGTCAAATTTTATACACCTCTTATTGAAGTGTTTTCATGACTTTAACAATAATAAAATTATGAAAAAAATTCTTATCTAAGTTGTGAAAATAAACTTTTAAATTTTACTAATTCGTTAAATTGTGTATATATATTAAATATCAAATTTGAAATTATGAGTGAATCATTTTATAGTTAAATATTTTAAAAATTATTATTATATCTTGCATAGTCATGCACTTCAAGCCTTTTTTTAAAGACTTTATATCTTCAGAAAAAGATATTATAATCCTCGTTGTTAATTAATTTTTAAATATTTTTAAAATTATTTAAATTTCTTTTGAAGATTTTAAATGTAACTTTTCAAAATTAAAAGATATATAATGCACACATTATATGCATGTATTATTTGTGAAAATAAAGTTGCATGTATAAATAGGAAATTAGATTTTATATTCTAATCACTAAATTAAGATAATGATGATTAGTCTAAGATGAAAATTTGGATATTATTAAGAATATAAATGGTAAGACAAATTAAGATCTCTTGCTATCTGGTAAGGAACCAATTTACAGCCATCTTATAAAATACTAAAATCTAATCTGGAACATCATCAATATCTTAATAAGATGAGTATAATTGATAATAAATATTGTTCTCTAGTACATGTACAACTCTTAAGGTCTTGATAAGTTTATACTATTTTCAGATATATCTGAGTTACCTGTTAAATACTTTAAATTTGACACTAAGTGTGCATTCAATGACATTTGACAAGTATAAATTTTTAATTATTCTTTATCAAATTAAATATATGTATATACATATATATGCCTTAAATACTTGAATAATCAAAAGCAATGTATATGCTTTGTCATAAACCTTTATAGAATAATTTACTCTTTTTGGAACTAAAGCGACAAGGAAAAATTATAATTACCTTTATATCCCAAATGGGGGAGACTAATACATCATCCAAAGGCTTTAAAGGTCTAATAAAGGGTGTCAAGAGTCATAATAATGTGGTCATGAAGATTTAAACTTCTGACTATTTTCACTTAAAATATAAAAGTTTGTTAAGCCATTGTCTGACCCTGAAAATATAGTCATTCTGACTAAGGGTCTTTCTAGGAGTGTGGTCCTAGATTCATCGAGAGAGATAGGGTTAAGCTTATAGTAGAGTTCACCAATATCGGTACCCAACCTACTTGAATGGGAGCTGGTTCTGTGAAAGAGATTCAATGTGATAGAAACAAGCTGGCCTAGTGATACTTATGTGGACATCGACCCGGATATTTTCATATCATATATGTAGTGTTGTAACTACTATCCCTTCTATATGGTGATGATGCTCTTATGATACAATTAGGTAAAACTGGGTTTAACTCTTAATAAGTCCAATGCATATAGTGTGTGAAAGGTATAACATCCAACTGTAGTACTCTTGGAGGAATTACCTACGTGAGAGGAACCGTGATGGCCGTGGTTGTGGGGCAGAGCTGACTCCTAGAAACTCTTATGAGTCAGTTATTATGAGCATGACCATTAACGATCAACCTGATCACTCAATAAATGAAGACTTACTATGTGTGCCTTTCATCAATATCTAATTAAAGAGGTCTAATTCAAGGCGTAGTCCATAGTGTCTCTCAGGTGGCAATGAATTTGTTGGCTCAAAGGCCCATCACTCTAGTTTTGCTGATGATTAACTCATGTAGTTATAGTACTAATGATCTTGTGTTTATATAGTTTCAGTTTATTGATCAAGATCTTAATAGGTATTTAGCTTCAATAAAGGAGTTTTGGAGCTAACACATGTTGATTCAAGAGCTCGCGCGTCAAGATCACACCTAGCACTCGGATGGAGTCAAGTTCTTTGGATTGTGTTTGGATCGAGCTGACTTGGAGAAGGAGTTTTACAAGAAGACTTCAGTTTGTGTTTAGTTTTAGTTATGTTTAGGTCTTGTGTAAAAATAGATAGTGTTGATATGCTTAAGTTCACACACAGACAAGTTCAATACGTTGGTTTTCGGTTTAACCGGTTTTGGATTTCGAATATACATATATACGGTTTCATGAATAGATAGAATCAAAACAAGTTTACATGGTTTAATGTATATTGAATTTCATATATATACATATATGCTTCATATATTTAGAAAAACTTATTTTGATGATCATATTCATGTATTTAGAGTTTTGTAATTAACAAAACTTAGTTTTGGATTTCATGTCAAAAACATAGATATATATTTTACATGTGTATTGGATTCTGTTCATACACAATATGCTTCAGAAAGAGTTTAAATAACTTGTTTTTATATTTATACAAAGTTTGGGAAAAATCGGATTTCCATTTCAAAGTTTGGTTTTCGAAAATTACCGATCTTGTGTTAAAGCCTAATTCTATATCACAAAAATAGTTCAAATAGTTTGTAATATGTGTTAATTTTTGGTCACACATATTTATTCTTCAAATATTAATAAGAACTGATTTTTGTGGAATTTATATGATTTATGGGATTTTATAGGTGTTGAATAAACCAAGTTTCAAGTCCTAAAATCACAACCAGAACCTACTGGCGGTCGACCGGCCAGTCGACCGGACCAGAGGTCGGTCGACTGATGTGCACAAATAATATGCATAAGGCCAGCCTAGAAGGCCGGTCGACCGGCAGTCGACCGACTGAAACTATCCCAACTCTTGGGTAGCGCCGGTCGACCGGGCAGTCGACCGATAGGCTGTGCCCAGTCGATCAGGCGGTCGACCAGAGCACCAACGGTCAGAAATATGACCGTTGGGCCGGTCAATCGGCCGGTCGACCTGAAGGTCAATTTGGACCTTTTCTAGCTGCCAACGGCTAGTTTTTTGAGAGACTATAAATAGGCCTTCTCTTGGGCTGTTTTCAACAAGATTTTTAGAAAGCTATTTTCCCATTTCTTCAAGTGTTTAACGGTAAGTTTTAAAGAGTTTTTGTGCCAAAAAGACTTATCTTTTATTTGTTTTAAAGTGTTGAAAAATCAAAGAAAAGAGAGTCTTTGGGAAATTGGTTTTGATCTTTCTTTTGATATCTATCTTGTGTTTTTTTCAAGTATTTTTATTTATTAATTTCCTTTCCATATACTTTATTTTCTCACACTTGAGATATCATATTTAATCCTATCTATAGGATCTTGTTTATGTGAGAAAAATTGTTTGGGTTCTATTTGTGATCACCAAGTTGTAATCTTTCCTTTGCTTTGCTTTGTGCCTATCCCTCTAGTTTAGAGGTGATTGAGCTTTGGGTTTGTGGTTATCCCTCTTGTGTGGAGGTGACTGTTGTTGAGTTTGACTTTGGGCCTTTATCCCTCTTGTGTAGAGGAAATTGTAGTTTGGCTTTGTACCTATCCCTCTTGTGTAGAGGTGATCGTGTTTTGGCTTTGTGCCTGCCTCTTGTGTAGAGGTGGTTGTGTTGGAGAGAGGAGTTATTTACTCCAAGTGTTGAGTTGTAATTCCTCGATGAAGGTTCCTTTTGTGGGAGGTCCTACGTGGACGTAGTGGAAATCCTTCTGTGTGAAGGCGGGGACATAGAGCAGTGACTCGAACCTCGAAACATATCTTGGTTTGCGTTTGATTCACTATCTCTTAACTATGTCTCTCTTTTATCTTGCATTACTTTTTATTGTTCATATCACTTACATGCTTGGTATTATTTGCGTGCCCATACTTGTGTTGAACCAAGAGAGCTTCATATAGCACCTCAACTCTTATTTAGAGGAATCTAGAGTAGATAGTCTAGAGCCCACCACCGGGAATTTGGCTACACTCTTTGGTTACACATAATGTGTTGCAATTGAGTTTTAATTCCGTATTATTTGTCATTAGATTACTAGTACACCTATTCACCCCATCTCGGTGTATTTTCAATTGGTTTCAGAGCTTATGCTCATGATATTAAGTTTAACCACCTAAGAGTGAGATCTTAGATTGCTATATTTGCATTTGCACACATATAGTCTATACACTAATAAATCATCGTGCCCCTCCCATGTTTGATGTTTCTAACATCGATACGTGAAAGTTTAGAATGAGTGCTTATTTAAAAACCCTAAGTTTGCATGTCTGTCTTGCCACTACCAAGAAAACTTATGTTGGTAATGACAAGTACATTGAGGCTAATGCATAAGCCTTAGAGGCACTTAGGCGCACACTTAGCAAATATTATCTTTTTATGATTTCTCATTGTGATTCCGCTTTTACAGTGTGGAATACATTGACCTCTCCCAAGCAACAAACGACGAACAATGTGGAGAAAGAATCTAGTGGAGAAGAGTCCGACCAAGCTTGCTTCATGGTCCAAGGGAATGACTCCCTTGAGGTACATTCGGATACTCAACTAGATGATAATGCTAGCTCTTCTAATGATGATCATGGTAGTATGGATGTCCATACACTAAATGAAGAGCTTTCTCTATTTTGTGAAAACTTGCTAGAAAAATACAAACTTTTGAAAAGAAAAGTTTTAAATTAAAAGAAGAAAATAAGGATTTGTTTTTAAAACTTAATATGATTTTGCAAGAGAGGGTTGAGATTTCAAGTGAAAGAGACTCATTGAAATACCAACTTGTCCTTGCCTTAAATGAAAACGGAATTTTAAAGAATAAAAATGATTGTGATGATGTTTTAAAGAAAATGAGGTTTTGTCTTCAAATTTTGAAATTGTTTAAAAGAGAATAATTGTTTGAAAAATAAAATTGCTTTTATTTCAAAAGAATTGGAATGTGTCTCAAATAAAAATATTTCTTTGAAAAATAATTTGGCTTCTCATTCTTGTCATGATTCCATTGTTAAACCATCTATTGATAGGAATGCATGCTCCACTCTTCTTTAATAATTAAAAATGATATTTGTATGTTGAAGAGTAGTGTAGATTGTTTGGGCTCCACTTTGAGCCAATATGCTATGGATCACAAGAAATTGGAATCCATGTTGCGAAAGAAATAAGTTTCACATATTCATGCACATTATTTACGACATACACATGCTTCTCATGTTCACACACATGACACCATATATGCTCATGTGTACACTTGTACACATTGTGAACGTAAGGACCACCTTGCAAAGTTTTATTATGGTAGAATACATAATTCAAAATTTGCAAACAAGTTTGTTTGGGTTAGGAAAGGTGCTAACTCTCGTGGACCCAAGAAAGTGTGGGTACCAAAATTCAACCCTATTGTATTTGATGCAGGTGTGGCTCTCACTTGACATGAGGATTTTGGTGCCTTGATAGTGGATGTGTTTGAGCTTAATGGACATTACATTGGATGCATCACCTTCAAGGATGTTTGGTGGAAGACCACCATGATTTGGAGATTTAGAGGTTAGCCCCATTGATTTTAGTAACTATCTCTAACTCTCTATTTATATTTACATGCTTTTTCATTGATGATTTTTAGCAAGTCTTGGTTTTTCATGTTCATTATATTTAAATGTAATGTTTATTAGACTTGTGATATACATATGTAGTATTTGAGATATACCCATATTTATATGGACTTATATTTTTGTGTCTCACTATAGTTTAATTATTGTATATATCCTAGCTCTAAAGCACATGCATTTAACCTAATGAACATATTTGTTTATATTTTTATGCTTCATGTTTTGATTACTTGTTTAGATAAAGTTTTCGTTAAAACTTGTGTTTATACTTGTATAATAGTGAGCTACACTTAGTCATTATGTGTTTGTGCTTCATTACTCATTTGTACTCATTACATGTACATGTATAGATGATTCTTTCATTTATACTTGTTTTCCCTATTATTGTACATGTTTTCATAAAAATGTTTTTTTCTTCATGTATATGTTAATTTTGTCTAAACTATTGGATATGCATGTCTATCCTAGAGTCACTTGCTTTTCATATAAAATTTTTGGACTCGTTTATGTTTTGGATATGTATGTATACTTTTAGTTTTAACAATACATACATATACCTTGAAGCATATTTAGTTTTGATGATTTCTTATTCATATAAGCTTCAATGTCTTATTTTCATAATTTTATTGATTACATGATTCTTACACTCTATGATTGGTATTTACTCATGATTTTTTATTTCATGAGAATATATGTGCTTTATTTCTATTTGAGTGTCAATTATTGTGTGATTTTCATATTCTCATGGATATATTCATATTTTATTTCTTACTTAAAGGATTCAATACTAGTTTTCAAAATTATCTTTAAAACTAGTTTTTATTCTTCAATTGGTAGAGTTTTCAAACTATGCTAAAATATTTTCAAATCATGATTTTTGAAAACCCTTACCATTCAAGGGTGGTTGGATGGGCGACCATGCCTTGTATCCCTTATTGAATATCTTTTATCATGTGCATGAATAGGGTGGTAGGTACGAGTTATACACATGATTTTCATGAAATTTATTTTTGTATACTCATATTTGTTTCTTATATATGTATGCTTCAAATTTCAATTAGTATCAATTTCAATTAGTATCAATTTCAATTGGTATTTCCATTTTCATGCGTACATATATATGATTCGATTGTACTTGTTTTACAATATCTTTATATTCTTAAAGCACAAATTATGTTTATGTTAAGCTTGATTTTTATACTAAATGTTAATTGATATCTTTACAAGTTTATGCATTAATTTCAATTGGTATTTCAATTGATATTTATTTGGTATCAAAATATATTTTATGTTTCACGTTCAATTGGTATCAAAATCTACTATTGGTATCTTAATTTTTTTTTTTTACAAATGGTATCAACTTTTGTTTTGTCAACTACAATATGATTTCATTGATATCATAATTCATTTTGTTGATTTAAAGAAAATTCAAAAATTTGTTTTAAAAGTTGGTTTCAAAATTTGTTAATATATTTTACTTATATATAAGGAGAGCTTAACATCTTCTCTATATATAAATTCATGTTGAGCATATCTCACATTGAGGAGCTTGACCTCTCTTCTTTATGTGGTATACGTGTGTAGTGAAAGCTTAATATCTCCACTTTTATATTGTATATTATACTTTATGTGAGTTAGGGTCTAGTCATCCATTCTCCATGTAATGCATGTATGCAGGGGGAGCTAACTTTCATATTTCCTCTTCATGAACGTATATCACATATACATCTTTATTCTTTGATTGTCCTTACCCCTTTGTTGATGAATTGACAAAAAGAGGGAGAAATTTTTTGAGAGTTTATATATGCATGTTTAAGAATTTTGAGAGTTTATATATGCATGTTTATATCTCTATTTATGCATATATGCTTTGTTTAGTTTATGCATTTTGTTGAATATTTATTTATTTATTGCTATGCATGTGTTAAGGGGGAGCTTCTATGAAGCTTATCTTTAATCCATGCATATATAACTCTTTGAGTTTTGTCATCATCAAAAAGAGGGAGATTGTTGGCCCAAAGGTTCATCACTCTAGTTTTGGTGATGATTAACTCATGTAGTTATAGTACTAATGATCTTGTGTTTATATAGTTTCAGTTTATTGATCAAGATCTTAGTAGGTGCTTAGCTTCAACAAAGGAGTTTTAGAGCTAATACATGTTGATTCAAGAGCTCGCGCGATCGCACCTAGCACTCGGATGGAGTCAAGTTCTTTGGATCGTGTTTGGCTCGATCCGACTTGGAGAAGGAGTTCTATAAGAAGACTTCGGTTTGTATTTAGTTTAGTTATATTTAGATCTAGTATAAAGATAGATAGTGTTGATATGCTCAAGTTCACACACACAGACAAGTTCAATACGTTGGTTTTCGGTTTAACCGGTTTGAATTTCGAATATACATATATATGATTTTCATGAATAGATAGAATCAAAACAAGTTTACATGCTTTAATGTATACTGGATTTCACCTATATACATATATGCTTCATATATTTAGAAAAACTTATTTGATGATCCTATTCATGTGTTTAGAGTTTTGTAATTAACAAAACTTATTTTTGGATTTCATGTCAAAAACATAGATATATATATTTTTTACATGTATATTGGATTTTATCCATACACAATATGCTTCATAAAGAGTTTAAATATCTAGTTTTTTTATTTAAACAAAGTTTGGGAAAAATCGGATTTTCATTTTAAGTTTGGTTTCGGAAAGTACCGATTTTGTGTTAAAGCTTAATTTTTATATCACAAAAATAATTCAAATAGTTTGTAATATGTGTTGATTTTTGGTCACACATATTTGTTCTTCAAATATTAATAAGAACTGATTTTTGTGGAAATTATATGAATTTATGGGATTTTATAGGTGTTGAGTAAACCAAGTTTCAAGTCCCAAAATCACAGCCAGAACCTGTAGGCGGTCGACCGGACGGTCGACCGGACCAGAGGTCGGTCGACCGATGTACACAAGAAACGTGCACAAGGCCAACCTAGAAGGCTAATTGACCGACTGAAACTACCCCAACTCTCAGGTACGCCGGTCGATCGAGCGGTCGACCGACAGGCTGTACCCGATCGACCGGGTGGTCGACCGGAGCGCCAAAGGTCAGAAATATGACCGTTGGGCCGGTCAACCAGAAGGTCAATTTGGACCTTTTCTGGCTGCCAACGGCTAGTTTTTTGAGAGGCTATAAATAGGCCTTCTCTTGTGCTGTTTTCAATAAGATTTTTAGAGAGCTATTTTCTCATCTTTTCAAGTGTTTAGCAGCAAGTTTTAAAAGAGTTTTTGTACCAAAAGATTTATCTTTTATTTGTTTTAAAGTGTTGGAAAAATCAAAGAAAAGAGAGTCTTTCGGAATTGGTTTTTGATCTTTCTTTTGATATCTATCTTGTGTTTTTTCCAAGTTTTTTTCTAATTATTTTTCTTTCCCCACACTTTCTTTTCTCACATTTGAGCTATCATATCTAATCCTATCTATAGGATCTTGTTTTTGTGAGGAAAATTGTTTGTGGTCTATTTGTGATCACTAAGTTGTAATCTTTCTTTTACTTTGATTTGTGCCTATCCCTCTAGTGTAGAGGTGATTGAGCTTTGGGTTGTGGTTATCCCTCTTATGTGGAGGTGATTGTGGTTGAGTTTAGCTTTGGGCCTTTATCCCTCTTGTGTAGAGGTAATTGTAGTTAGCTTTGTGTCTATCCCTCTTGTGTAGAGGTGATCGTGTTTTGGCTTTGTGCCTTTCCTCTTGTGTAGAGGTAGTTGTGTTGGAGAGAGAAGTTGGGTACTTCAAGTGTTGAGTTGTAATTCCTTGTGGAGGTTCTCTTTGTGGGAGGTGCTGTGTGGACGTAGCGAGAATCCTTCTATGAGAAGGCGGGAACACGTAGAGTAGTGGCTCGAACCTCGAAACATATCTTGGTGTCTGCGTTTGATCCACTGTCTCTTAACTCTATCTCTCTTTTATCTTGCATTGTTTTATATTGTTTATATTACTTACATGCTTGATATTGTTTGTGTTCATACTTGTGTTGAACCAAGAGAGCTTCATATAACACCTCAGCTCTTATTTAGAGGAATCCAGAGGAGATAGTTCAGAACCCGTCACCGGGGAATTCGACTACACTCTTTGTTTACACATAGTGTGTTGCAATTGAGTTTTAATTTCACATAATTTGTCATTAGATTAGCTAGTACACCTATTCACCCCCCCTCTAGGTGTATTTTTAGAATTCACTAAGGGTAAATTCAAAACCGCAAGCTATTTACACCGAATTTACAGTATGATGTTGCCCGATTGTGTTCTTGTTTTATTATGTATTATTGTTGTTTTGTTTTATCTTCCCTGATACTCAAGCTTTTGGGGGGACCGTTGGAATTTTGAGTTTAAAATTAAATAAAAAGTTTTAGTTTCAAATTTTATTTATTTATTTTACGAGGTCAACTTTTATCAAGTTTTACTAGATCTCAAACCGGGTGATAAAATCACTCAACTACCCGATTGTATGGTCATGAATATTTCTTACGGTTACAACTACTGGGAGGGTATGAAACATATAAATAAACTCTTCCTCTAACAACGAGAGACACAACATATTTTCTCTTCATCTTAGAGGAAAATCTGACGCCTACTCTTCGTGAGAATGGCTTCAGTATTAAAAAAAAAAAAATTTTACTCATTATCTTCATTTTTCTGGACAACTTCTTCATCTGAGTAGAGACTCTGTCCACCGTCCGGGTCGAGTGCTGGTGAATTCGGGAGATCCTTTACCGTTAGGGGACAAGGTCGATTAAACGTCTAGATAAGGAGACAAGCTTTTGATCCTTTAGGGTGCGACATCGCGACTGTATTCCCAAGCCAAATTATTTTTGTCTTTTTTATTTTAAATTATAATTGTTATTGCATATTAGAATAATTATTGTTTTGTCTTAATTTAATTTTATAAGATATTGTATGTTTTAGAAATTGTATAACATTTGCAACAAAAACAACATGATTTACATCTCTAATCGAGTAATGCAAACTGATGCTGCCTGACAGAGGAAATTTTGAGACATAGATATAAGATCATTTACATGCAAAGCCTATTGCTCATGTAATTTGAGATCAACCTCACAAGCCTACTTGATTCAAACAAAGAACAAACTAGCTATATGCTTACATGTTAGTTTCTGCTCCAGTTTTCAAACTCTAATCACCAGAAGATCAATTCCAGTATCAGCATTTGCAGCCCGAAGTACCAAAAGGTTCAGTAATGAGGAATCATAGATCAAACTGCCGAATTAGAAAAGTTAGTATCAGCTTCCTCACATGGTGGAAATAAGCAGTCGAACCGCTGACATCCCGCCACAGGGTAAATCACTTCCCTTAGGAATGATAAAACTTGAGACGAACCAAAATAATTAGATGAACAAACAATGAAAATCATACAGATATAAACTTGGTGCATAAATCATAAACGGAAACCGTCAAACATCAAATATACGAGAAAGACTTATGAAGTCAGTCAGGCTGTGCAAGAAAGAAACTGTTCAATTAAAACTACTTTACATACAACAGAAATAAACTGGCCTCCTCAATGCTTGTTTTTACCCATGAAACACCCACATTGAACTTGGATTATTTTAGAAGAAATATTTATGATACGCATCTTCGGTGCAAGAGTCTGGAAGCGAAACTATATTAGCAAGAACATACTAAAAATCCGAAAAAAGGTTTAGAATCTCCTTACAATGTTGACAAAAACAGAAAACTCGAATGTGCAAAAGCTGAAAAATTACGTGGCAATTCTTCCGGAACTGAAAGCCTCACTTCCAGTTGTTGGCTACAATGTCAGCCAAATCTACCACCCTCTGTGAGTAACCCCATTCGTTGTCATACCACGCAATCACCTTGACCATGTCATCACCCATCACCATGGTCAATGATGCATCAACAGTTGATGACACATCAGTGCAACGGAAGTCCACGGACACAAGAGGCTCGTCACACACAGAGAGAATACCCTTGAGCTCGTTGTCTGAGCTCTCACGGAAAGCAGCGTTCACCTCCTCAGCAAATGTCTTCTTTGAGACTTGAACGACAAGGTCAACAACAGAAACATTGGGGGTTGGGACTCGAAGGGCAATGCCGTTAAGCTTTCCCTTGAGGGTGGGAGGACGAGAGCCACAGCCTTGGCAGCTCCTGTGGAGGTGGGGACTATGTTGAGGGCCGCAGCACGAGCACGGCGAAGATCACGGTGGCTTGCATCAAGCAGTCTCTGGTCACCAGTGTAGGAGTGGGTGGTTGTCATGGTACCCTTGATAATTCCTGGCGTGGATTTCAAAAGGTTTTGAGATCAACAAAGTTTTATTCAAATCATCAGAACTCTGTGGTTTTATTGCAATATTTAGGAAATTTATTTATCCGTTTGTGCAGTAGAATTATGGAAAGAAATCAAAAAAAGAGGAATGTTCCAGAAGGGCACATTCAACTAAGTTGAACATCTTCCAAAAGATTTTTGTCAAGTTTTTTTTCCCATGCCATGTGAACAAAGATTAGGATTATGTGTTGTACAACATTCAGAACAATACATATGTTAGTAGATCACAATTAACTTATTAATTATATTTCTAAGGATGAAAGCAATCATAATAATGTATTGGAAGCTTTGTGAAACAAGTTCTGAGTTATAAGTTTTCTTTCCACCGATAAAGCTCTAAAACTTTTAGAGATGGAAAACTGTAGATCTCGTTGTGCCATGAAATCAGACAACAGAAGCAACACCAAAGAAAGGAATCCCAGACAACAACTATGTATGCAAAAAAACATCATAGTTTGGTTGGTAGTCTCTCAATTTGCCATCTGACTTCGAAGGTTCAGTGCTTTGCCTGACACTTGCTAACAATTATTTTGAACAGGGACTTGGCAATAGCACAGTGTGATGCAGGTTGAATAAGCCATAGTTCTGTCCTAGAACAAATCGCCATTTTGATTGGCAGGAAACTGATTTTTATTATTTCAGTGCAACTTTTGCTCAGACATGCATATCCGATCTTACCAACAGAAATACTTAGAAAGGTAGAATTAACAATTTAGAAGGAAAAGATCATAGGCTACAATGTATTTGAATCAATATAGAAAAGAATAATGATATAATTTATTTTAAATTTAAAATAAGGTAGATATCAAGGTATTTAATGTACCATGAAATATTAGAAGTTTGGTGTCAAGCCTCATTAAGATGTGATCTGTGTGCATCACAGTTAGAAAAATATTATGGATTAAATTATGAAATTCAAAGGTAGTAAGACAAACTAGTTCTTTAAGATGTGAATCCGTATGTATCACGGTAGCAAAAAATTTACGCATTATATTATGAATTCAAAAGTGGCTAGATAATCTAGTTCTTTATTTGTTTACGGTCAGCTCCAGTGGAAAACAAGGACAACAAAGATTTTTAATTACATAGCTTGTTGAGGAAAAAATGGGTTTTTTAAAGGATTAAAAATTATGGTATACTTGGGTCACAAAGTTCAATGACGGTCCTGTCTCGAGGTTAAAAGTCATTGAACTTCATCCCTACACATGCTGAGACATGCACGCTAGACACACAAAGAAATGTGCACACAGCCTCACTACCTTCTCATGGCATATTTGTGTCCTAGGTCCTTCAAGAGTTTTCTTATTTGTGAGTTTGTGTCCTGCTATGTTCATGTGCCACATCCATGATATGCATCATAGGAGAGATGATGATAAGAACTGAACTGTAACTACAATTCTTTACTTTTTAACTAGATAGTACCATAAATGGGCAGGTGAAAAGCAGAGTTTGTTGATGCTATGGTTAGATGAAATGTTAGTATTTTGTGTGCGTAGGAAACTAAGTGGGTAGGTGAAAAAGTTAAAATTATAGAGCCTTGGAGTTATACACTTTGGTATACTGGTAGAGATAGAAATCGTAATGTGGTAGGTGTGATCATAGATAAACAATTGCTTGAGGATGTTGTGGAGGTTAAGAGAAAGGGTGATAGGATTTTACTAGTTAAACTTATTTAGATAGGGAGATTTTTAATGTTATTAGTGTCTATGCACCACAAGTAGGACTTGATGAGTCAAGTAAGCGTCAATTTTGGGAGGATTTAGATGAGATTGTGCAAGACATACCCATTAAAGAAAAGCTTTTCATAGGCGGTGACCTCAATAGGCATGTAGGAACTAGTCATTATGAGTTTGATAGTATACATGGAGGATTTGATTTTGGGGAAATAAATGAACCAGGTAACTCGATTCTAAATTTTACTTTGTCATATGATTTGATCTTAGCGATTACTTGGTTTAGGAAGAGAGAGTCTCACTTGATCACTTTTAGAAGTGGATCAAATACGAGCCAAATAGATTTCTTTTTAACTAGAAAAGTAGATAGAGGTTGTTGTATGGATTGTAAGGTAGTACCAGTTGAGAGTGTAGTAACCCAACATAGACTCTTAATTTTAAATGTCCCGATTAGAAGAAGATTTAGAAAGATTAAACATAAGTTAGATCCTAAGATTAAGTGGTGGCGGCTAAAAGGAGGTAACCAAGAAATTTTTGTAGATCGAGTAGTACATGAAGCAGATTGAAAAGCCCAAAATGATCCCAATACAACATGGAACAAAATTGCTGGCTGCATTAAAAGAGTAACTAAAAATGTACTTGATGAGTCACGAGGTGGTGTTCCACCGTGTAAGAACACATCATAGTGGAATGAAAAGGTAAAAGCTACAAGTAAGATCAAACGAGACTCTTATAGAGATTTGAAGAAAAATTATGATGGAGTTTTGAGAGGATAAGCTAGCCAAGAAGGAGGCTAAGAAAGCTGTTCAGAATGCAAGAACTAAAGTGTACAAAGAAGTGTATGAGAAGTTAGATACTAAAGAAGTTGAAAAAGATATATATATAGAATTGCTCGAATAAGAGATAGAAAGACTAGAGACTTATGTACTATGAGGTGTGTTAAAGATAGAATCGGAAGGCTTTAGTTCAAGATGAAGAAATCAAAGAAAGATGGAAAGAGTATTTTGACAAATTGTTCAATGGTAGTTCTACTCAAGACTTGGATGATCTCATCATTCAGTGACAAAATATGAACCATAATTATATGCTCAGAACTAGCTAATCTGAAGTTAAAGAGACCTTGAAGAGGATGAAGTCAAGAAAAGCTGTGCCCAGATGGAATTCCTATTGAGGTATGGAGATGCTTAGGAGAGATGGGCGTGAGATGGCTGACAAACCTCTTTAACAAGATATGGCTAACTAAAAAGATACCAAATGAGTGAAGGAAGAGTACCTTAGTACCTCTCTATAAGAATAAGGGTGATATCCAGAGTTGTTCAAACTATCGTGAAATAAAACTCATGTGTCACACCATGAAGCTTTGGGAAAGGGTAATTGAACACAGGTTAAGGCAGAATGTTACTATATCAGAGAAGCAGTTTGGGTTCATATCAGGACGATCGACGACAGAGACTATTCATTAGCTTCGTCAACTTATAGAGAGATTTCGAGAGAGGAAGAGAAATTTGCATATGATCTTTATTGATTTAGAAAAAGCTTATGATAAGGTACCAAGAGAGGTATTATGGTGGACACTGATGAAAAAGGGAGTCCCCATCAAATATTTTGACATAATCAAGGACATGTATGATAGAGTAGTGGCAAATGTCAGAACTTATGGAGGTATAACAAGTGATTTTTCTATCACAATTGGATTGCATTAAGGATTTGCATTGAGTCCATTCTTATTTGTCATAGTAATAGATGAGCTTACTAGAGCTATTCGGGATGAGATACCGTGGTGTATGCTATTTGCTGATGATATTGTCCTAGTCGATGAGATGAGAGCTGAAGTAAATGTCAAATTGGAGTTATGGAGGCAAACTCTAGAATCTCGAGGTTTTAGATTAAGTAGGGTCAAAACAGAGTATATAGGGTGTAAATTCAGTAAACAGAAAAATTCGATATTATAGTATTGTGAGACTAGATGGACAAGAAATACCGATGAGTAGTCATTTTAAGTACTTGGGTTCTATTATCCAAATGATGAGGAGATCGATAGTGATGTCAACCATAGGATCCAAGTCGGCTGGTTAAAATGGAAGAGCGCAACATGAATTTTATGTGATCGTAACATTCTGTTATGGCTAAAGAAAAAGTTTTATCGGACTGCTATTAGGCCAGCTTATATGGCACAGAATGTTGGGCTATAAGAGATATCATGCCCAGAAGATGAGTGTAGCAGAGATGCGCATGCTTCGTTAAATGTGTGGTATCACGCGAAGAGATAAAGTGAGAAATGAGGATATTTGTACTAAGATAGGTGTAGCCTCTATAGAAGAGATGATGAGAGAAAACCGCCTACGATAATTTGATCATGTGCGACGTAGACTTACAGATGCACTAGTCCAGCAAGTAGAGCGTATCAATTTAGGGCAAGTTAAAAGAACGCAGGGGAGACCGACGAAAACATGGATGGAGGTAATACGACAAGATATAGAGGCTAAAGGTCTTAGTGAAGGCATATTGCTCGATAGGAATGAGTGGAGAAAGCTGATCCATGTGCCCGATCCGGCGTAATTCTTTTTTGGTTCATGTAGCCTACCCCAAATACTTGGGACAAATGGCTTTGTTGTTGTTGTTGTTGTAGTAACATAAAATGAAGAGAGATTGGTGCGAGCTAACATATGTATGGTATGAAAACAGTAAAAGGAAATAGTACTAGTTATAATTTACTTTGATTATCAAACTATAAAAAACCATATTTATGATCTAGCCAAAAGAAAGATTTTTTTTTTGGCATACACAGATTATTTAAGCACGAGAGAGATAAGAAGCAGATTAAACTCTTATAACCACCTTTACTCTTCCAAACCAGATCGTATCATGATTAGCTTCTAAAAAAAGTCATTGCAGCAATAAGCCACAATCTAGACAATTTCTACTTGCAACAAGAAACTTTACAGGCAATATTGTAGGGGTCAGGTCTTGCCCAAAGTGGGCCCACCCCATGGAGGCCCAATCCCACTCCACTGTGGTGTAGGATTCCTGCGAGACAGAGACTCGGGCTTTGGAAAGAATCTTGAGTCTAATTGTGATTTGAAATGAGAATGCGAAAAGGAGTTGAACCGCAATGTGACTTAAACTCGGAGTTCGATTATGATTTGCAGAAATAATCTGAAAATGGTTTGGAGATTTAATTGTCTATAAAAAAGTCTCATTGGTGTAGCCAATAATCAAAGCTAAAAAAAATTAGATAGAAAACATGAGGAAAAAAGAAGAAGAAGAGAGAGCTTCATACGAGTTTCTTCTTCTATTCGGTAGCAAAAGCGAGGGTTTAGAAAAACCCTAAAGAATTGAGTTCAGGTGTTTGATCTTCTTGCAGAAGAATCGGTACACCGTTGTAACGGTGGTTTGAATCCGTTGTAGCGCATAATTTTAGGCTGGCGAGAGTTCGATATAAAGTGCCCTTGATTTTTTTTTCTTGTATTCTTGCATATTTGGTTAGGGAATTTGAAAGCTGGTGAGAGTAATTGAATATTGTAATTTTTTATTCTCATAGTGGATATTTACTAATACTTGCCCGTGGTTTTCCCGTAAGGGTTTTTACATAAATCTCGGTCTCTTTTGGTGATTATTCTTAGCTGATTATTCTTCATACCTTGTCTAGATCGGTGTTGTAGATTTGGTTAATAATTTCACATGAAATCCATGATCGAGTAGTGGTGCCAAATCCTATCAGATATCTTACTAAATCCTACTATGAACCTTTAACTTGTAATTCTTTGAATAATACCGATTGAAACGTATTTCATTCAGTACACATTTGGCAAACAATAATAGTAGTCATAAAATAAGAATGAAATAAATTACAAAAAGTTGATTACTCTTAATCGGCAAAATGAAAAACCCAACCAATAACCACTCAATCATTAATGTGCTCAGTACCCACAGGTGGCCATCTAGAAAATTTCTGCTAGCCACAGAACTACTACTTTCCACTCTATAGAACTATTATCATGGTAATGGGAAAATATGAGATTTTGTTCGCAATCCATGATAAAAATCAATGGAGGAAAAAGTAAATATTGAGAAACACATACCGAACTTCTGATCAAGAACCTTGACGAATGGCGCAAGGCAGTTAGTTGTGCAAGAAGCATTGCTGATGATGGGCTCATCGGGGCTGTAGGCATCAGCATTGACACCGACCACGTAGGTCGGGATGTCACCCTTACCAGGTGCGGTGATCAAAACCTTCTTGGCACCGGCTTGAATGTGCTTACCTGCTCCTTCTCTGTCCACAAATACTCCAGTTCCTTCGATCCCAAGTCAATTCCCAAATCCCTGGACAGAGTACAGAAAGAAAAGGTCGATTATGGTCCATACTGGATCTTTTTGAGAATAATTATTTATATATTATACACTTTGAAATATGTTTGCTTTCATATTTTGGTAACATAACTGCTACAATTTCCCAATTATTGGAAAAGAAAAAATTATCTCCCCAGATAAATGGTATTCCGCGTTGTTTTCATGATCCTTTCCAAATTTATAGATATCACTAAGTACTCAAACACTTCACAGTGAATTGAAATATAAAAAATTACAGCATGTTAACCTAGGTAGATAATCTATCAACGATAAAAATTTGTCTTTCTATGTAGAACCTTTTGTTATAATTCTCATTCTCATGCTTGTTTCTACATCTAGTATTTCTAATTGTTTGAGGTTCAACTTTCCTTCAATTCAGAGATAATTGATCCTCTACCAAATTATTTAAAACGCTATAGTTTCTTTGAAGAGAATTTTCAGCCAACTATAAAAATGGGCAAAGGTCTGCGTACGAGTACAATTTCACCCTTTTTCAGATTATTTATCAAAATCAACGAAAATTAAGCAGCAGACAACATGTATGTTAAAATGCGCCAGAGGAACGAGCGAGCGGGGCTTGCTTACTTCCAGGGGAGGGTTGGCTGGGTTGCGGTTGGAGACGACCTGGATGACCTTGCCGTCGACGGCGATGGAGGTGTCGGAGGCGGGCTTGACGTCGGCGTCGAAGATGCCGAGGTGGAGTCGTACTTGAGGAGGTGGGAGGCCTGCTTCACGCCTCCGGTGTCGTTGATGGCGATGACGTCCAAGGGTGAGTCCTTGCGGCCGTGCCAACACCGGAGGAAGTTGCGCCCGATGCGCCCGAATCCGTTGATGGCCACCTTGATCTTCGCCTCAGTGACCCCCTTCCTGTATCCGCCGCTGCTCCCAACCTATAATAATTTATTAATTTAATTTAATGGTTATCATATCCCAAAATGCTATTTGTTCTAGTATGCTGCACTACACTGCACTAGTGTTAGGCTGACATGTGGGG
>JAVJIF010034277.1:0-83782 GCA_038442645.1 Agave tequilana | reverse complement strand
TACTATGAACCTTTAACTTGTATTCTTTGAATAATACCGATTGAAACGTATTTCATTCAGTACACATTTGGCAAACAATAATAGTAGTCATAAAATAAGAATGGAATAAATTACAAAAAAGTGATTACTCTTAATCGGCAAATGAAAACAAACCCAACCAATAATACCACTCAATCATTAATGTGCTCAGTACCCACAGGTGGCCATCTAGAATATTTAGCTGCTAGCCACAGAACTACACTCTTTCCACTCTATAGAAACTATTATCATGGTAATGGGAAAATATGAGATTTTGTTCGCAATCCATGATAAAAATCAATGGAGGAAAAAGTAAATATTGAGAAACACATACCGAACTTCTGATCAAGAACCTTGACGAATGGCGCAAGGCAGTTAGTTGTGCAAGAAGCATTGCTGATGATGGGCTCATCGGGCTGTAGGCATCAGCATTGACGCCGACCACATAGGTCGGGATGCACCTTACCAGGTGCGGTGATCAAAACCTTCTTGGCACCGGCTTGAATGTGCGTACCTGCTCTTCTCTGTCCACAAATACTCCAGTTCCTTCGATCACCAAGTCAATTCCCAAATCCCTGGACAGAGTACAGAAAGAAAAGGTCGATTATGGTCCGTACTGGATCTTTTTGAGAATAATTATTTATAAATTATACACTTTGAAATATGTTTGCTTTCATATTTTGGTAACATAACTGCTACAATTTCCCAATTATTGGAAAAGAAAAAATATCTCCCCAGATAAATGGTATTCCGCGTTTGTTTTCATGATCCTTTCCAAATTTATAGATATCACTAAGTACTCAAACACTTCACAGTGAATTGAAATATAAAAAATTTACAGCATGTTAACCCTGGGTAGATAATCTATCAACGATTAAAAATTGTCTTTCTATGTAGAACCTTTTGTTATAATTCTCATTCTCATGCTTGTTTTCTACATCTAGTATTTCTAAATTGTTTGAGGTTCAACTTTCCTTCAATTCAGAGATAATTGATCCTCTACCAAATTATTTAAAACGCTATAGTTTCTTGAAGAGAATTTTCAGCCAACTATAAAAATGGGCAAAGGTCTGCGTACGAGTACAATTTCACCCTTTTTCAGATTATTTATCAAAATCAACGAAAATTAAGCAGCAGACAACATGTATGTTAAAATGCGCCAGAGGAACGAGCGAGCGGGGCTTGCTTACTTCCAGGGGAGGTTGGCTGGGTTGCGGTTGGAGACGACCTGGATGACCCTTGCCGTCGACGGCGATGGAGGTGTCGGAGGCGGGCTTGACGTCGGCGTCGAAGATGCCGAGGGTGGAGTCGTACTTGAGGAGGTGGGAGGCCTGCTTCACGCCTCCGGTGTCGTGATGGCGATGACGTCCAAGGGTGAGCTTGCGGCCGTGCCAACACCGGAGGAAGTTGCGCCCGATGCGCCCGAATCCGTTGATGGGCACCTTGATCTTCGCCTCAGTGACCCCCTTCCTGTATCCGCCGCTGCTCCCAACCTATAATAATTTATTAATTTAATTTAATGGTTATCACATCCGAAAATGCTATTTGTTCTAGTATGCTGCACTACACTACACTAGTGTTAGGCTGACATGTGGGGTCACGTGGGTCACACCACATGACCCCACATGTCACACTTGTGGTGTGGCCCACATGACCCCACATGTCACCCTCATACTAGTTAGTGTAGTGTAGTATAGCAAAAAGTAGTCCGAATAGCACTATTCTTATCATACCATACGTAAGTTGTTTTTATTTCCATTTTCATGTAAGTTGTTTTTATTTCCATTTTCATGACAACATCATAAGGCCCAGACAGAAGGCTGCTGGTTGGGTTTGACACTTGTGAGTTTAAAAAAAAAAAAAAACTAAGAAATAAATTAATTAGTATATTGTTGTTATTGGTGAAAAATCGATCCATCGGCTAGGAGAAGGAGAAGGAGAAGAAGGAAGGAAAGAAGGAGAAGAGGAAGAGGAAAAAGGAGGAAGAAGGAAAGGGGAGCTGAGAAAGAAGAAGGAGAGGATCGACGCCCTTCTCTGTCTCGCAGATGAACACAGACGAGCGGAAAGAAATATGAGTCATGGGAGGAAAGACTCACTTTGATCGGTTTTTTGACTAGCATGATTTTTTCACCTCTTTCCCAAAAAAAATTATTTATTTAAAATATAATAACTTATGAAGAACTTTGCTTATAATTTCATAAAAATTATATACGTCAGCCTAACATTAATAAAAATGATCATCTGAATGTCATAAGAATGTCCTATGATATTCAAGTGACTGTTCTCTTAACATTGGAAGGACACATGGTAGTTTGAAGAAAATTATAAGAAAAGTTTTATGGTAGTTTATTGCATTTTTGAAAAAAGCTAACTTTTTTTTAAAACAAGTGATAAGCTCATAGTAGTTTTATGTAATTTAGATGCGGTGGATGAGAAATCAGAATAGTCGTATAACCCACTCAGAAGCTCAAAAAAGTATACACGTATGAAGAAACTGAGTAGAGTGGCAAAGCTTACTGCGGAGGTCTTGAAGGCAACAATGGGAAAGAAAGTCATCAGACGAGGCCTTTCTTGAGAAAGGAAGAGTTGTGGATCCCCTCAACCCCGAGAACTCGGAGAATCCCTTGCCGTTCGCCTGCAGGCATGCGAAATTATACACATGAAAAAACAAACATCTGATCAATTGTAAACACAGAGAGAGAGAGAGAGAGAGAGAGAGAGAGAGAGAGAGAGAGAGACGGTGTTGGACCTGAAGAGAGGCATTGGCTACTGAGAGTGTAGCCGAGGCCATGGACCTGATGATGGTGGTGTGGTGTGTTTTGGCCAGAGAAGGAAGCGGCGGCAGCAGGGAGTCTATATGATGATCATGTAGAGACACGAGAGAGAGAGAGAGAGAGAGAGAGATGTTGTGTGTACTAGGAGCGAGGATTGAGAGGAGAGGATGCGAGGATTGAAGGATTGAGAGGAGAGGATGAGATTTTGGATTGGGCTATCGGCCAACGTATGGCTGGAACGAGTCCTGGTCTCCACACCACGAGCAAGCAGACACTGTCATAGTTTGGTTCGAACCGTCGAACCGGATCGGGAACCGGAATCCGCCGCTGCTGCCGGTTTCGCAGCTCCAAACCGAACCGGAACCGGTAGCGAGGTCAGTCCGGTTTCTGATTTTCAAAACCGGGAACCGTAAGTTCTGATTCTGAATCGGTTTTTTTTCCCCTTTCAACCAGCCATAGGCCCCAGTGACCCACAACCAGGCTCTGGCTAGCCTGCGCGGTCAAATTTTAAAAAAAAAAAAAAAAATTCCCAGCAGCAGGTCTCAAGTGCGCAACCTTCGTGTAAATTAGCAAAGACTCTAATCAACTGAGCTAATAGGTTGTTTTGTTAAAGTCTTCAAATTATAAAATAATACTTATTAATACATTAGCGTTAAAAAAAAGCGGACCAAAAACTGGTTCTAGTTCTTCCGACCCCAGAACGAGGAACTGCCGGTTCCGGCACCGGGATCGGGTCCAAGAGCAAGTTAATTTGATGGTTGGGCTTCCTGGGCCTGGAATTAGGCTTGTGGTATTATGTTTCGTGTGCTGAGTTGGAACCGTAAAAGGCCACATGTAAAAGAATAGAAAAGGAAAAAAAAAATGTCAAGTGGCAATTAAACGATACTTTTCAAGACTTCAAAGAGATTCAAGAGATATCAATATGCATAGTTTGGATATAATCATGAATTTTCTCTTCGTAGGTTTGATGGCAAAAGCTTTTTTTTGTTAGTGATCAAGAGGTAAGGATTCTCCATTTCACAATTCCTACACTCGTAGTAACCCTAAACAAGGTAATCTTTGGTAGTCTAATATCAAAATCACCCAGAATTACGTTTTGTTTAACAACCCGCTTGAAATGCTTGGGATTTAGCTTTTTCCCTGTAGAAATTGTGGTTTAGTATTGGTAATCATTCACATCTGAAAGAATTTGCCTCTTCATAGTATCCTCTTTAAATCTTTAATTTTCATCATCAAAGAAATCATTACTTTCAATTTCATCTCTCCTTTTTGTATTAAGTCCACTAATTCAATATCATGTGATTTACACTAATATATTACGCGTTGCAATACCTTCAAGAATGACACGTCTTTCAATTGTTTATCATTTAAAATTTTGGTGAGAACTACTTTACTTTAGGCATAGTTTTATTACTAGTTGAATGACGCAGATCAGGAAGCGATGAAGTCGAGCAACGCAGGCTAGATCTCGATCTAGTGCTGATGAGCTGTTTGGTGGGGGAAAATTGAAGATCAAGGGTAAATTCTTTATCTGATTGTAAAAAAATTACAACGGATTAATAATCCTTTTACAAGGGAGGGGAGATATTCATGCTCAAATCTCCCCTTTGTTTAATGTCGGGTTCTTGATGTGTCGATGGAAAGTGAATCATTTCCGTTGACCAGGTGAACGTTAGGACCTCTTGGAAATCCTCTCTTTGAATGGTGGACAAAATAACACAGCTTCTGTCCAACAAGAATCTCAAAGAGACTGTAGGCAAAAAAACAAACTTGTACGCAGCAAGTTATTAGAAGAGTGAACTCTCTCTTTTTTTTAGCTAGAGATCTTGGTCCTTTTACGGCTTACAACCGAAGTTCTTCTGACAAAAAATTTTCCGCCCCCTCTTCCATAGCAAACTGGTCTATTTATAGAGGCTTTAGGGGTAAAAATGTCCCTAAAAACACTCCATAATGGGGGTTAACTCTCTAACGTGGGCAGTAATAATTAGTAATTGACCTAGTAATGAGGGCAGTTATAACTGAGACGGGGTTTTGAGCCTCGCGTTTTACCATTGAGGTGATGCTTGAGAACGCGAGCATCAAATTCTGCGTCAAGCTTCACGTGAGATGCGGGCTTTGAACTCTGCGTCTTGGTACTACAGTAATGCTGAGATGTGGCTTTCATGCTCCGCGTCTTAGTCATTGCAGTGATGTTGAGACGCGGGTTTCAACCCTCGCGTCTTGGTGCTGTGCTGGTGGCAATGATTAGCCTTGCGTCTGGAGTTTGGATTCCGCTTTTTGATGACTTATCTTTAGTGATTTTCAGACAGCTTACAGAACCCTCTCTAAAGTTTTCGATATTCCGTAGTTAGCTGGGACGGATTTTGAAATACTTGGGACTCTAGATGAATTCATACTTCTCATGATTGGACTGACAATCATTTGAGATACTCTGAGCTTGATTATCTGGAGTATGGTCTTCGTGAATGTACTGTAAAACCCTTTGAAGCCACCAGAGATGATCGTGGTGAGTGTTTAGATACGTCCAGACCTCCTCAGTGCTCTGAGCTGGTTGTTGGTGTACTGTTGAATTAGGGGTAAACAGTCGTCTGCTTGTGCCAGTGTACTGGTTAACTAATTTGCAAAAGCAAAGACTGAATACAAGTTTTGTAGACGCAGGGGTCATGTTGCTTTAGAGACGCAGTTCAGGCTCATCAAGAACAACGCGCAAACCTTGGCTGTTTGGCAAAGACGCGGCTCTGGCTTAAGAGAGACGTAATTCTGAGACGCGGGACTTGCGTTTTTTAATAAATGGGGCGCGACCTTCAGGTTCATGAAAGGACGAGGATCCATGGACGCGGCCTTTATCTGTAGTAGAGACGCGATTTTGGGGTCCTAACTGCAACCACATCAAGAATGACGCGTGTTTCTCAGCTGGTTGGTGAGGGACGCGGCTCTGACTAAATAGAGACGCGATTCTGATCCCTTGAGAGGGCGCAAACTCGGGCTATACTGAGTTCATGATTGAGACGCGGCTTTAGGACGCAGCCTCCAAGTCTTGTGAATGGGTGTGAACTCATGACACAACCCTGAATAGTCGTGGAGAATGGTCCCAACTTGCCGAGGAGACGCGGTTCTGAACCACTTTAGGAGACGGGTTGTGGTCTCTTCAGCAGGAATAAAAGGAACGCGGCCCTCAGATCAATGAAAGATCGCGGACTTGTGGACACGACCTTTGAGTCTACGCCCAATGCAGCTTTCTAAACGTCACATGCAGCCCGTTCTTAAAGATCTTGTGGATCTTTTAATGCCAAGTCGGCGTTGACAATTGGGGACTTGTGTCCTTCGATGTTTCCCGAAGTGGCAATCCACGCGTCAGCTCCTTATTGGATTGATGTTCGTGCGAGAATTAAGGCGATGGTTGATTTTTTTGCCATTAATTGTAAACCTTATGACTTGCCTATAAATAGGCCTCACCCCTTAACAGTCCATTATTTAAATGTTTCCTTTTGAGAGCATGCGCTCTGAGGGTCCTCGTCTTGATTTGTCTATTTTCCCTTCAAGGAGATGTGTTCTAATGAACAACAAGAACTCAAAGCTTCCATACTTTTCTTAATCTTCTCCAAAGATTACCACTATCAAGTGATTTTAAGATCAAAAAGTATCGCTTTAAGTGCTTTTACGGCCGCGCCTTGATGCATAAAGTTCAACTTCTAGAGAATTCTTCCTCGGGTAGGAATCATTATCGTCATGAAATACTCAGTCCCATTGAGTTTCTGTCTTCCTGTCTATTGAAGAAACTCGATCTCTTGATCTCTTCTTGAAGTCTGATTGATGCGCCCGTGTTCGAAAGTTGCATCTTTCAGGCTTCTTGATGAAGAGATCTGGCTGACTTTTAATTCTAAGTCACAAGTCTTTTGCTGCGAGTGTGACAAACTCTGTACTTAGATCTTGAAAAGCGAGTTTTGTACATAAAGCCCGCATTTGAGGTTCTTAACTTAAGAGAAATTTAAACTCTTTTGAGACCTCTGGACATAGATGTGGCAACCCCTATTTCTCAAACACGGGTGTGACGACCTCTGCGTCTTTTATCTTGGACGCAGGTCTGACACCAAACTGCGTTCAGATCTGCACTGGCCAACCCCATATCTGAAGTTCACAACTTCAATCGCGTCTGCTCTTCAGCTTTTCTGTTTCTATCTAAAAAGAATTTTAACTTTTTAGTTTTTTGCTTCTTGCAGGTTCTGACAGCCTCAGTCAGTCTTCCGCATCTTCGCTGGGCTCATGGGAGAATATTTTGACCCACCATCTATCGAGCTCTTGAGATATCCATCAAGGCCTTATTGGACATGACACACCAGCAATGCTCCGGGTGTTCATGGTCACAGTGGGTATGGTCCTCTTGCAGGTCACGGGAAAGAGGACGTCACCTGTAAGGTCTCGGATCCTCTCTTCACCCAATCTTATCCACAGAAGTGACATCGACAAAAAAACTCATGCTCGTTAGATGACTTTCTGGTGGTGGAGATGTTCATCAACGAAGGATTGCGGCCCACACCAGTTGGTCCGGTAGAATCAGAATGTTCTTCTACATTTCGACCTCGAGAAACACCATTATTCTCGGTTAGCGATGAGCTTCTTCAATGTTTACATCATGCATCATGATGTAGTCAGCACTCAGTCCTCTCAACACCGGTCAACTGCGACATGATTCAGTGGGAGAAGAGAAGAACCTTTCTTCGGCGCTCTTCCAAACATCTTGTATTTTGAGCAGTGTGTAGATGTCTTGAGGAGTGAGTGCAACCTTTCGCTGAGAGAGATGGACTTCTTTGTAACCTTTATTGTAACACTCAATCTTATTGTATAAGAGAGCGTCTTGTATCACTTTCATATGTTTGAATATTAATAAAAGTGACACTTTTCTTGTCTTCTTATATGTCTTGAATTTCTTTTTTTTTTTACATTGAAAATCAGACACATAGAAGTAGGGACTCTTGACTTGCTAAAAATGCGATAATTAATTTAACAAGTCAAAGTTGGGGAAAATTTCATTTCAAGAATTAAAGATTACTGTCAGAGGTGTGATATTAACTTGACAGAAATGTGGGTCAGAGGTGTGATATTAACTTGACCTCGACGGGGATTTCAGTTTCATTTGGGAAGACTGAAAACATCACTGTCATACGTATAATGTTAAACTTGACAGTGAAGGTAATGCTAGAGGTGTAATTTTGAACTTGGCATTGGTCATCTCGACTTCGATATGAAAATTTGAGGAAAAGTCATTGTCAAGGTGTATTATTGAACTTAGCAATGAACGGACGCTAGAGGTTTGATGTTAAACTTAACATCGCTCATCTCAGCTTCGATATGGAAACCTGAGGGAAAGTGCCTGTCAGAGGTTTATTATTGAACTTGACAGCAACTTAATCACTGTTAGAGGTGCGGTTTTAAAACTTAACAGTAATTTGTCAGAGGTATAATTTTAAACTGATAAGAATTGATTTGCGATATGAGCAATTTTGAGGACTTGTCATTCTATTGATGAGAATTGACAAGTGAAATTTGAAATGTCAGAGGTGTAATTTAACTTGACAAGTTTGATTTGCGATAAGAGCAATTTTAAGGATTTGTCATTCTATTGATGAGAATTAACAAGTGAAATCTGGAATGTCAGAGGTGTAATTTTAACTTGATTGAATCCACTGGGGACTGAAAAATCTGGTTTTGTCAGAGGTTTAATATTAACTTGACAAGTTGGTTTGCGATAGGAGTAATTTTGAGGATTTGTCATTATATTGATGAGAATTGACAAGTGAAATCAGGAATATTAGAGGTGTAATTTAACTTGACAAGTTTAGTTTGCGATAGGAATAATTTTGAGGACTTGTCATTCTATTGATGAGAATTGACAAGTGAAATCTGGAATGTCAGAGGTGTAATTTTAACTTGACTGAATCCACTAGGGACTGAAAAATCTGCTTTGTCAGAGGTTTAATATTAACTTGACAAGTTTGGTTTGCGATAGGAGCAATTTTGAGGACTTGTCATTTCTACTGATGGAATTGACAAGTGAAATCTGGAATGTCAGAGGTGTAATTTTAACTTGACTGAATCTACTAGGGACTGAAAAATCTGATTTGTCAGAGGTTTAATATTAACTTGACAAATCCTAGTTCCTTTCATTAAGGAGATGGACACAAATATTTTTGTGGCACTACCATTCTGTGGGTGAGAATTGGTAAGAGATTTTGGGGGAGAGGATGGGACCAAGTCCCTTAGGATATTTAGCAAACCCTCAGCTATCAATGGATTTGGTGTGCCTTTAGCAACACCGTTTGAGTTGGCTAGTCATGCTATTCCCCTCAGCAGATGATGAGTTGTCGAAGACTTATGTTGGACTTTAAAAAGCCAACATTTTCCTCTATCTTTAGCCGTCGGAGGCATCGGATGTCTATAGAAGAGTAGCCAAGCTAAAATCGAAGTCTTGAATTTTGTTTCTTCTTCAAATTTTACATCATGCATCATGATGTGACCATCGCTTGATCGGCTTAACACTGATCGCCCGTGATATGATCCAATGAAGGGAAAAAGCTTCTCTTGGATCTGGAGTTTCGATCAGAGGTGTAGTATTAACCTGATCAGAGAAGAAGCATGCTATCAAGGATAGTATTTCTTTAAGAATTTGCCATTGATTGGCATCATGAGCGTATTACCGTCTGAGGTTATGAGGCGATATGCTCCATTTGAGTAGACTGACTCTACTACAAATGGTCCTTCCCATTGGGCTGAAATTTTCCTTTGGTCTTATGCGTCATCATCATAGGTGAGCTAAGACAAGTCGCCTTTCTTGAAAGTTCACTCTTTGACTTTCTTGTTGAAGGCTCTGGTAATTCGAGCTTGATAGAGCTTGATTTGCTGTTGAGCTTGCAGACGTTTATCGTCCAAAGCCTCCAGCTCTTGGAGTCACAGCCGATGCTTCTCCTTATTCATCATCTCTGCCGTCAAGGCGACACGTAGAGATGGGATTTGAATTTCTAGTGGGAATATGGCTTCACACCCATATACCAAAGAGAATGGTGTAGCTTTCGTTAGGGTTCGAATCGTCGTGCGATAGGCCCATAAGCATTCACCTAATTGTCGTCCCAGTCACGTTGGCTTTTCGAAACGAATTTCTTGAGAAGCTTTCCAATAGTCTTGTTGAAAGCTTATACGAGGCCATTAGCGGCTGGGTAGTATGTCGTTGAGGATACACTCTGGATTCTGAACTGTTGCAGAACCTTTGAAAAGTTTGGCTGACGAACTGGGACCCATTGTCATGAATGATCCGTCGTGACACACCAAAGCAATAAATGACGTGATGTTTAACAAATTTGATCAATCAGATGCCTTTACCTCCCTCAAGGGAATAGCTTCAGTCCATTAGAGAAGTAAATCGGTTATAGCTAAGATGAACCGATATCCTTTGGATGAAGGTGAACTGATAGGGCTGACCACGTTCATTACCCACATCTCAAATGGCTAGGTTGAGATTGTAGAGCGAAGATATCCTGGTGCTTGATGGATGAAATCGCCATGGACTTGACAGGCGTGGCATCGTTTGGCGTAAGTAATGGCGTCCAGGATTATCGTAGGTTAATAATATCCCAGTCTTCGGAGTCAATCTCCGAGTTTCAGACCGGGCTGATGAGCTCCACACATGCCATCATGCGCTTCTTTGAGTACTTCCTGTGACTCTTTTTGTGACAGGCAGCGGAGGAGGATCCTGTCATGCGATCGGCGATACAGTGTTCGCGTGACGCGTTATAGTAGAATTTGGGGGCATTCCTTCTAATGGCAGCCGCCTCTTTAGGATCATTAGGCAGAATGTCGTACAAGACATAATCGATGTACGAGAATCGCCAATCCCTAGGCTCTGGACTGGCTGACGTCTTAAGAGCTTCTTTGGCTTGACAGTCTCCTGTCGGCTTCTGGCGATCTTCAAAAGTGACTCTTGGGCAATACAAGTTGTGGCTATAGACAAGTATTTTCTCTACTACTCCAAGTGGAAGAGTTAAGGAGGCAGCGAGAGATACCAGTGCATCTGCATGCGCATTTTGCTGGCGTGGTACATGGTCGATGTAAAAGTTTTCAAACTTTTCGGCCATAGAGATAGTTGCATTGAAATAGGGTACTAAGTATTCATGTCTGACTTTGTACTCTCCGCGAACTTGGTTAACGATGAGTTTAGAGTCATCGTATGCTTCGAGATTTTTAAAGCCAATCTCATCGGCGATCTGTATTCCAATCAAGAGGGCATTGTATTCCGCTACATTGTTAGAACATGGCTTGGAATACACGAGGGATTATGTAGTTCAGTAGGGAGACCAGTACTACCCCCACTCCTGCTACGACATGCCCTTGCGGACCTGTTCTCGATGCACTGTCGAAGAAAAGTTGCCACACCTGTCTTTTAAAAGATGTCTGGGTCAGACAAACTTCAGCGACTTCGTCTGGGAGATTCTCGTAAAGTTCGGTCGCTCTCGGATCTGGATATTCAGCCAGAAAATCTGCCACCGTTTGTCCTTCACGGCTTTTTGCGGTAGAAAGCGTATCTCAAATTAGGAGAGCAGTATGGCCCATTTTGCAAGCCGACCATTTAGCGACGATGGCTCGTCATGAGCAACCTCAAAGGGTTGACTTTTGACATAACATTTATAGTTTGGCCCACCAAATAGTGTCGCATTTTTTGGACGACGAACACCAACGCCAAACATTCCTTTTCTATCGGGTAATCGATGTTTGGCTCCGATCATGGTTCTGCTCAGATAGTAGATTGCCTGCGCGTGTCCCTGATTATCATTCTGGGCTAGCAAAGCTCTTAAAGAATGATCCATTGCTCGAACGTATATCAGGAAAGTTTTTCTGACACGAAGCTGTAAGGACAGGTGGTTGCGTGAGGTACTGCTTGATTTCCTCAAACGCTTGTTGGTAAGCATCATCTCAGATGAATGAGACGCCCTTTTTCATTAATTTGGTGAAGGGTTGGCATCTTTCGGAGAGATTTGAGATAAACCTCCTGATGTATGCTAGTCGCCCTTGCAATCCTCTAAACTCCCTGAGATTCCTTCGAGGTTGCATCTCTCGGATGGCACGGACTTTTTCTGGGTCTAGGTGAATTCCTTTGGATGTCACCACAAACCCTAGGAATTTACCGCTAGTTACCCCCAGGAAAGATTTGGTGGGATTCATCTTCAACTGATGTGCCCGCATGATTTCAAAAACTGTCTTCAGATCGGCTATGTCGTCGCCCTTGGTGCGACTTTTCACTGCAATGTCGTCAACGTAGCATTCCACTGTTTTACGCATGTGTTTGTGGAAAATTGCATCCATAGCTCACTGATATATTGCCCCCGTGTTATTCAGTCCGAAGGGCATGACAGTATAGAAATATACCCCCAGTGGTGTCCTGAAACAAGTATGTTTTTCATCATCAGGGTATATTTTGATTTGATTGTTCCCTGAGAATCCATCCATGAAGGACATTCGTTCAAACCCGCACGTATTGTCAATTATGATATCCGTGATTGGTAGAGGGAATTCGTCTTTGGGACATGCTTCATTTAGATCGTGAAAATCGATGCAAATCCAGATCTTCTCATTTTTCTTGGTAATGGAGACGATATTGGCTACCCAATCAGGGTGTTGCTCCTCCTAATGAAGCTAGAGTCTATAAGCTTTTGACTTCCGACTGGATTGCTTCCATTATTTCTGGACGGAATCATCATTGCTGCTGTTTGACTGGCTTCATGTCTAAATTAATGTTAAGGCGATGCATAACCACTCGAGGATCAAGCCCAGGCATGTCCTTGTAATTCCAAGCGAAAACATCTATATACTCTCGCACAAGAGATATTAAGTCTTCTTTCTCGGAGGGTGATAGGCTTTCGCTTATAAAGATGGGCTTAGGATTAGCCTCATCTCCTAGATTAATCTGGGTGATCATATCTTCCGTGGGTGATTCGCGTTGTTCAAAGCGAATATCCCAGAGAGTATTTAGGTGTTTAATCTAAGGATCTGTATCAGACTGGATCGTTTTTTTATCTCCGTCTTCCAGGTGGCTTGTTGAAACCATATTTATTGAAAGTTCTCCGAAGAGGTTGCCGATACTGACGTCCGAATCCCACGATGACGTGCCAGATGAGTAATCATGGTATAATGACTCTTCGGACTCAGAGGCTGATGGATTTGGAGTTGACACATAGCCTAAACCCCTGCGAGTTCGATGGTAATAGTCGGAGGTCTTCCCTTTCGGAACGAAAGAACGAGGCAGTGTTCTTCTTCCTTTGCCGAAGTTCAAACCAGGGCCATTTGTTAGATCATACCCTATGCTCTCCATCATTCTGAGTACATTTGGCTCATAATGAGAGAAGTGAGGAGATTCGTTCTCGCTTTGTGAGTCTTCGCGAGACATCAATTCGGACTTAATTCTTCCGAAAAAAAATTAGTTTTTGGCCTTTGCGTCGTGCTGGGACCATGAATACTGATTCTTGCACATCACCGACATCTTGGTACATTTTGAGGGATGACTTCATGGTACATGCAACGATGTCAGAGCATCCATTGCCGACCAGGGGTCATTATCCACCTTTGTACTAGTGTCTGATGGCACTGAATCAAAACAAACACAGAAAAGTAAGCCAAATTCAACTCTTCATTAATATACCACTCGCCTATATCTTCGGCGGGGGTATTAACATCGAGCTTATTAATGCTCGTTATAAGTGGATTTAATTCCCACATGTACTCTTCTTCTGCCTCTGGCTCAGTGTCAGCTTCATTACCAGAGTCTGTTCCTCTGGCTGTGGGTCTCATTCGTCTCCAGAGAGTCTTGGTACAGGAGGGAGTCTGTGAAATAAGTCTCTACCCCTTGAACGGGTGCCTTTCAGTAATCAACGTTCGGACTTTCCCACTTCCGTCGATGTACTTCATAACTTGATGGAGAGTGGAGGGGACGATGGAATTACGATGAATCCACGGTCGTCTGAGCAGCATATTGTACGAAGTGTCAGCGTCGATTACATAGCACTCACTTTAGATCTTAGATTCCCAATTTGCATTTGAGCTTGATCTTCCCCATTGGGCGCGTACCATTGGCGTTGAAATCATAGATGGTAGTTTGGGTGGCGCTCAATCGGTGGGTGGGGAACCCTAAGTGCTGCATGATCCGGCGAGGCATGATGCTCAACGCGGATCCTGTATCTACTGAATGCGGTTCATTCAGACGATCCAATGTACCCTGTGAAGTACAGAGGCCGATCATGGTTCCGTTTGACCTGCATGTCATCTGATGTGAAGGTGATGCAAGGAGCATTTTGAGAGGCATGGAGGCAGTCCTCTTCATCTTCCTCCTGTGGTCCAGCCGGGATCTGGGCCATGAAGACCTCAGTATCAGCTAGGGCTTCCCTCAGAGCTTCTCTTGTTGACTTTGATAGTCTCAGGAGCTCGTAGAGGGTGATCCTGGCTGGGATATTAGCCAGTTGAGCTAAGACGTCAAAACGGTAAGGTGTTGGAGATCCTTCCGCGTTATTCTTTGGAAGAGCCTTGGAAAACTGAAGCTCTTTCTGCTTCTCCAAAGGTGCTTCGCGGAGGGCTTGGTTGGCTCTGTAGTAGGTTTAGGAGAGCTTGCTACCATATCGTCGTACTTCTTTAAATACGACTGACTCGAACGAGTTTCTGCCGCGAGGTGGTTTATTGATCTCTGTGGCAAGGGCAATTGTTTCCTCCTCCGAATCAGTTAGTGAGGGAACATCGATTTCTGCTTCCTGGGAAGAAGCGCACACCACATTGCAGGACGAATCTTTCGCCTTGCCTTTGGACTTTCTGTTGGTAACAATAGTCCACTGTTGGCCATCCACAAGGTCGGGATGAACCCACATAATTTTTCCCTGAGGTTGTAGGGATAGGTACAAGACCTTTCTCATGTTGATGATGTGGGTCTGTATTGATCATTCTTAGTTCCCCTTTCGGGATGGGAACTACTCCGGATGGTGCTCTGTTTTCCAAACTGAAGAAATGATATTATATTAGCCGTCACTTTCTTCTGTTCTGGACGGAGCACTAGCACTTCCGCATCGATCAGAGCTTGAAGGATATCTTTGAAGACGCCTCCGGGCTAACAGTAACAGCACTTGGTGGGGTGCCCTAACATCCTATGATACAGGCAGTAATTAGGATTGTCGGACTTGTCGACTTCTTCAGGACGTCTAGCTTTAGGAAGCTTCAATCTGTTGCTCTTGTTGAGTAACTTGAACAATGAATCGACATGCTCATCTTTAAAAGAATACTACTTGTTGGCATGTGGCTGACTGAAGAACACCTCCCTGGCCGGCTGGGGTTTGACGGGGGGGATTTTGTTTCTGTCGCCAATGTATCTTTTCTTTTTGATTGAAAAGATATTTCTGGCGCGCGTCTTGTCGACTTTTGGGTCTGGGTTTGTTTTCTTCTGCCCTAACCCTGGCGATAATTTCTTCAGCCTGTTCACCTTGCTGGACCAATTGCGTCCAGGTGCGGCTTTCAGCGACTCCTATCTGGGCTAAGAGTGAAGTTTGTAGATTGTGGCGGCATGTTTCTACCAGGATGGCCTGGGTCATACCGCTAGGGACATCGGAGTGCCATATTCCGAAATCTCTTCACAAATGTTTTGACTGACTCTCCCTTTCGCTGCTTTGTTGCCAGGAGAGTGAGCATTGTAATTTCCGAGTCGTCTTCAAAGAAGTGTATCAGGAAGAGCTTTTCCAAATCACCCCAGTTTTTGATGGAGCCTTCTGGGAGTTTCATGAACCATTCAAAGGCAAGCCCTTTTAGAGTGCCGATGAACAAACGTGCTGCTAGATGTATCATTATCTATTACATTTCCTGTCTGAAACTTGAACTAGTAGATTTGTTAGTTCGGTGACCCTTTGTCGTCAAAAGCCTGTAAGGTCGGAGCTTTGAACCTAGGAGGGTACGGAACAAGGTCCCACTCGACCAGATATGGCCGGACCACTCCTGCTTCTTGGAGGCCTCTTCCGTTGGTAAGGGCTTTCAGACGCTGCTCTATTTGACTCATTCCTTAGAATGAATACCCCCATTCTCCGGGTTGCCTTCCTCTTTAGACGAGGATTTAGACGACTCGAAATTAGATTGCTCCTTCTCCTCGATATGTACGGAAGATGAGCTTTCTCTTCTTTCCGTTTGTCTTTAGACTTCTTAGAAGAAGTTTTGTCAGTGACTTCCTCTTGTCTTCAAGCAATGTGCAAGCATCTGCTTGAGGGAATCGATAAATTCTTGTTGAGCACGAATTATATCGAATTGTTTCCTCTGGACCTGGGCTTGTTGTTCAAAGCGACTGGCCGTCTCCTCGGGGGGAGTATTTGTCATGTATGCAAAGGCTTCCTTCTCTATGAAAGAGTTCGAGGCCTGCGATTCTGCAACGGCGGAGTGTGATTCACTTACTTCAATTCCCCGAGCTAGGGCACTGTAGTTGATCGGGGCGACCGTACCAGTCCGAGTGCGAGTATGCCGATACACTCCTCTGGTTCCGTGTCAGACTTGTCAGAGTTGACTGCCAGTTGTTTTCCCTACTTCTGCTTGCCATGTTCGTAGTGACTTCAGGGTACTCCACGTCAGAGAAGGCTCTCCTTCTGTGGGAGCGACACCTCTTGGCTGATCGGGAAGTCGAGGTCAATCGTCTGAATATCGACTGTTTGCTTGCATATGAGCTGCAGCGGCATTCAGAGAATATTGTGATGAGAGTCGTTCACAGCAACAAGATGAAGTGATCTGATTAGCACTCCTTTTCTTTGTCAAATAATCTCTTAGATCCGTGGGAGGGGGATCAAAGAGATTGGCCTCTAGTTGTCGAGGGCTTTTCAGCTTCTGAGAGTCATCCTTACGTCGAGAATCTGAGACGTAGGGTTCAGAAATGCGGAACTCGCGATGAGCAAAACAGGCGCAGCTCTCGCGTTTTGACTTCGAAACGTGGGTCTCGTGCCTCTGCTGAGCAGAGACGCGGACCTCACATTGCTGATTGTCGCGTTTAGTTAGCGACGGTTAAGATACACGGGTTTTCTCAATTCCGCGTCTGGTTATGGAGACGCGGGGGTCTTGTGTCTCTGAGAAGAAGCATAGCCCTTGCACTGCTGAACGATGCGTTTGGTAAGTGAAGTCTCAGAAATGCAATCCTGTTGGCCTTCGCGTTTTTGATCTCCATACACGGACTTCGCGCGCTGACGCAACTCAGAAGAGATGCAGGCTTGAGCCTCGCGTTCTGTATCTGCTGGACAGATAGTGTTCCAGCTTCTTGCGCCTGTAGTTGACGCGCGCGTCGTCTCTGTCGACGTTCAGTAATCCGGTTACGTCGTACGGGTTGCTGGGAACCCCCGGTGACCTGAAACTGAGGAAGAGGACGGGCATGAATGGGCTGAATATCAGCAACGCTAACCTCGCGGGTCTCGTGAGAGACGTTGACGGGGTATTACGTGTGATATGATTAGCCATGACACTCTCTTGTCAGTCACATCTGAAGGGATCTCAGAGCGAACTTGAGAGCAGGTCCCTGAGGAGACCTTGCGGCACTGCCACACCCTAGGACTCTTAGAGCCGGGAAGAGAGAAACTCTTCATACTTTGCCTGGTCGAACTTGACGATGAGTGATTGATCATTTTTCCCATGTAGGTGACATCACCTTGCGCCAGGACTTGCTCATCGGTAGAGAAGAAAGTGGTCCCCAGCGGAGTCGCCATCTCTTATTTGGTGGGAAAAAATTGAAGATCGAGGTGTAATTCTTTATCTGATTGTAAAGAAAATTACAACAGATCAATAATCCTTTTACAAGAGAGGGGAGATATTCAAGCTCAAATCTCCCCTTTGTTTAATGCCGGATTCTTGATGTGGCGATAGAAAGTGAATCTTGTTTTTCGTTGACGGGTGTGAACGTCAGACCTCTTGAGAATCCTCTCTTTGGATGATGGATGAAGTAACACAGCTTCCGTTCAACAAGAATCTCAAAGAGACTGTAGGCAAAAAATAAACTTGTACGCAGCAAGTTGTTAGAAGAGTTGAACTCTCTCTTTCTTTCAGTTAGAGATCTTGATCCTTCTATGACTTACAACCGAAGTTCTCTGACCAAAGATTTTTCCGCCCCTTCTTCCATAGCAAACAGGGCTATTTATAAAGGTTTCAGGGGGTAAAAGTGTCCCCTAAAAATACTCCATAATGGGGGTTAACTCCCTCATTACGTGGGCAGTAATTGACCCAGTAATGAGGGTAGTTATAACTGAGACGGGGCTTTGGGCCTCGAGTTTTGCCATTGAGGTGATGCTTGAGAAACTGGAGCTTCAAATTCTGTGTCAAGCTTCATGTGAGACGCAGGCTTTGGACTCTACGTCTTGGTACTGTAGTAATGCTGAGATGCGGCTTTCATGCTCTGCGTCTTGGTCATTGCAGTGATGTTGAGACGCAGGTTTCAACCCTCGCATCTTGGTGCTGCTGGTAGAGATGATTAGCCTTGCGTCTGGAGTTGGGATGTTTTTTGATGACTTGTTTAGTGATTTTTAGACAGCCTACATGAGCCTGAAGAAACCTTCAGGTAGGGATATCCAATCAGGTATCTATCACAATATATATATATATATTATATATATATATAATATATATATATATATATATATATAATATATATATATATATATATATATATATATATTAGGCGGGTAGAGTCAGTCAGTACTAGAATCAGATATCCAATCAGATCAATTGTATCATCGGGTGTCCAATATACATACATGTATCAGGTAAAGACAATCAGTTACAGTACATTATTATTTATTATGTCAGCGAACACCAATGTTACCTATAATAGACGCATCCCATACTACGTCTATTACACATATCAATTGAGGTCCTAAGTTATTGAAACTGATTGGTTGGAGATATTGTCCATGCTTGAGGTAGGTCCCGCACATACCCAGGACCACAGCTCAGACTCCTGGCGATGAACCAGGCCCCCGCAAAGTAGTCAGGTACATGTATAACATGTATAATAGGAACAAGAATAGGATGGGGTGTCATTCACCCCGGGAACCCTGCAGTGGAACCCTCTTTCGGCTGCGCAAAATATATCCTAGGTCCACCCAAAATACAGACGATGTCTCATCCATCAATTTTTTCAATTCTAATGTAAGTTGTTTAATGTCATGTTAATAGTTTATCAAGATTATTTAATGTGCATGTTACTTAGATTACTGGGATGACTCGGTGATAGTCACGGTAATGTCGTCAACATGTGTAATCAGGATACCGGTATAACAGGATATATAATGTCAGTGAACAGGATACCAGTATAACAGTATATGTAAAAAGTATAACATGAGGGTGTTGGTACCGTATACAATATTTTTCAAGTAGTTAAGTAACATGGACATGATAGTATCAGGTAGATATCAAGTATAAACAATCAAGTTCCAAGTAAATCATGATATTCAGGATGAGTAATGACCTACTGTCATGAAAAGAATAATCCGGACAAAGTATATAATCAACTCAGATCCTCAAAGTTATTGACATATCCATCATCTAAGTCACTGATATATCCGAATCTCAATAACTGAAATAACTACAAGTTCTGATACATCTAATCAAATCCCCACACTCCAATCCGATCAAGAGCATCACATACTCTCAGTCTATCCAGATTAATCACAAGATCCCAAAACTCAAGTAACATATCAAGTATATATATCTTTAAAATCCACCGGACAGATCAACCCAATCAGCGTCTATTCCTCAACCCCCAAGTCAACTCCAATCCAAACAAAATCATAACTGAAAGTGGTACATCCTCAAACTACGTGAAATCTAGAAAGTCTTTGTATCCAATCTTAGATATCAATAAACATCATTACTCAGATAACTGATCAGTGAATAGATCCAAATAAAATACTAGCAACTAATAATCAAAATCAGTATTATATAATAGACCAAATCAAGGTAAAGCATTCTCCAGTATGATCAGAGTCAGCTATTATTGGTCTCATCTAAACGCGAATCAAGATCTCACGTAAATCTCAAGTTGAACTCTAAGTCCATATATAAATCCAAGCATCAAGATAAATCAATTTTAATGTAACATCTTATTTAATCTGTTCTCATTGTCCAAATGAATTCTCCTCTGAAACATCATCAAATAAATGTTCGATAAATACCTCAAATAAGTCTACAAATATGAAACAGGCCAATGTCAAGATCAATCCAAGTCACAGTCTAAGGTGTACGATAACTAGCCTAGAATCAAAATTAATAATCCTGCACACATGCAATGATGTTAATAAATGCTCATATGAACTAACTAAATAGGATGAGCACTCACCGATATCTCATGAAGAAATACAGGTAACCACACTAGTAAAATAAGTCAGACGATCACATGAAATGATATAGGTAACTGACAATAATAAGGAATGATATAAGAGCAAATACTCACAAATATCATCTCAGTAAATTTTAGTAACATAATCCGAATCAAGTTACGCAATAATCATGTAGATGAACTTTATTACATGCGAGAATAGATAAACATACTACAAGAAGTACACAAATAATTTATTAAAACTATAAAATTTCTAAATACTTGAAAACTAGCTTAATCCTATACATCACCTTTATAGCATGATACATAACTAAATAAAGTCATTTATTACAAAATTCTTGTTTAACTGTAGGAGGAAAGAACACTCACATGAAATGACACGGTTTTGAAATCGAATCGCCTTCTGGTGTTCACTGCACGAACTGATAAGAATCTCCGGATTATCCCATAGGTGGTTTTCGAATTGTCAATGTATCGGGTTCATAACGAGTACAAATTCGAATCGGGTCCGAATCTCTTGTTACCTGGTCCGGATCGCAGTAACATACAAATATCACACATAGAGAATGGACTAAGAGAAAATAAAGAAAGAGAAATGCTATTGGCTCCCTTGTTAGCTCCCGCTCTGACTCCCGCACTGATGTGGCATGCCACATGGCATGACACATAAGCTCCAACCTCAACCCAAAAATTTAAATTCCCCCCAATTCCAAAATTTGAATTTCCCCCTCAGTCCAAAAAAATTAAATTCCCTCCCAGCCCCAATTAACAAAACGAAAATAGATCTCTCTCTCTCAGTCTAAATCTCTCTCTTTCTAGTGCAGATCCGAGCGTCGCCCCTCGCCGTTCATTGTCTCGTCGCCGCCCGTAGATATTGTTAGTTTAATGTATCATGTATTATTTAATGTATACACTATAGATATTGTTTCTGTACAGGAGTTTTCAGATCAATGATTATAAACTATGCATGTGAGATGCTAAAATCGTATATATTTTCAGTGTAATTAGGACTGCGATCATGGTAGCAGTCCTTAGAAAAAGACTGCGACCTTGGTAGCAGTCCTCAGAAAAAGACTGCGACCTTGATAGCAGTTCTAAGAAAAAGACTGCGACCGTGGTAGCAGTCCTCATAAAAATACTGCGACTTAATCACAGTCCTCAGAAAAAGACTGCGACCTTGGTAGCAGTCCTCAGAAAAAGACTGCGACCTTTGGTAGCAGTTCTCATAAAAACACTGCGACTTAATCACATGCGAGAGCATGAGATGGGGCGAATTTGGGGGGGGAGGAGAATTTGGGTGGAGAGAGCTAGGGCACACGCGAGAGAGAGAATGATGGGATTTTCGATCTAAGCCCAAAATAAAGGTACCTCGGGTCTCACCCTTCCAACCAACTAATCTGAGCCACTTTATTTGATTTGTCTTGAGGCCTGACGTGGCAGCCACGTCAGGTTGGGAGCCCATGCGGGAGCTTAGAAGGGGAGCCAAATAGCATTTTTGATAAAGAAAAGAAAACGATGGGTTTGAGATTAGACATAAAGGAATAATAATAATAATAGTATGTAATACATACATATATTTACAAATACACTCATGTATATATGAACACAAATCATGAACATATATCTAATATATATGTATGTACATGTATTTATACACATATACAAAAAAATAGATTAATCAATAATAATACTGATAGTAAATCCAATAAATTAATGAGAATGAAATACATTATTATGAGGTAGAGGATATTACATTTACTCAATAAGAATTTCAAATAAATTAAAATATTATTAGCATAAAATTGATGGGTGTCTGTTTTATATTTTTTTATAAACTAATTTGTTGAAGATGGTTTCATACATGTGTCTCGTAATGCTTGTTCTTTACTAATAATATAGCATGTTGTCTATAGAATCAAAAGAAAAGGTAAGTACGTAGAGTTACATAATGATTAGATATGCATAAATTCGATAATTATTAAAATTTCAATAATAAAAAAATAGATTGACTTGAAGTTGTCTGGATATGGTAATGTATGATGATTTCAAAGAAATTTCAAATAAATTAAAACACTAGTATCAAATATACACTTATAAAAGAAAAAAAGGTGGCCAGGGCTCTAAGAGATTTTCTTTTAAGAATACTTAAAGATATACACTAGTGGGAATGCACAAGGTAAAGATGATATAAGCAATCGAATAAAATGACTTGGCTTCTGGATAAATTGAACCCTGGTCCATAGGTAAAATATGAAGAATAGGAGAACAAGAGAAAATAGGTTCATTAGTTTATCATTTGAACACATTTATGAGTTTAATATGCATTAGTGCGGGGAAACTTCTCTACTAATCTTACCAAAACCTCCATATTTATCTTGGACTCATACAGCCTAGTGAATCAGAAACTTGTTCTCAGCAAAATTTAGTTTGAGAGACCATACTTATTTCTGCAAAACAATAATTCTAATTGAAACAATAACACATGCTAGTAAACAAAAGAAAGAAACACACTAATCCACCTAATTAAACACAACTATTAATGCACATATTAATACACACTAACATATTAACTAAGACTTGTATACACGGTGAGAGAAAGAAACACATGCACATAGAAAGAGTAAATGAGAGAGAAGAAGAGAGAGACTCACGGCAGTGAAGTCCACGGCCGCGACGCGCCAACAGAGGCTCCGGCGGAGGGGGCGGAGGCCGCAGAGTGCGTCTAGGGTTGAGGGTCTCACCGGGAAGGGTGTGAGTGTGCTCGCGCTCGCCGGCGGCGATCAGTGGCACCCCTGGAGAAGTGGGAGATGCCATGGTTGTTGGGCTCATGGTGATGTTTGGATGATGGTGGGAGCATGGTGCTGCCAAAGTTGTCTCAGCCTGGTTGTTGGATGTGCAGCAAGGGGGTTGGGGGTGCAGCCAAGGTGAAGGATGAGAGGGTTGTCGTGAGCCTGATGAGGGTGTGCGCGGGCCAGGGGCGTTAGGCCGCAGATCAGAATGTTTTGGTGGGTGGGGGGGGGGGGGGGGGGGGGGGGGGTGTTCGGCCTTGGGTCTGGGCTGCCCTCGGCCATGGTGGTGTTGCCGGCGAGGAAATCCGGTGTAGGGGGCGCCATGGGGGTTGATGTTGGGGAAGGTTTGGAGATGGATCTGGTGATGGGGTGGCGGCGGCAGTATGGTGTCGGGGAGGAAAATAGATGAAAGAACATGAAATAATAAGGTTTGGTTGGAGTAAGATAGGGTTGTTAGGTTTAACATTGTTTAGTTATGATTAAGATTTGAATTTGAGTTAAGATAGGATTATAAGATTTGGATAATAGGCTATTGGGTTTGGGTTGGTAATGGGTTACGGGTCTAAATGGGTTTGCTAATGGGCATAAGTTAATGGGTATGGGTTGGATTGTGTTTAACATGAAAAGAAGGAAAATGAACTAAAGAAAGAAAGAGAAAATATATAGACTTTGGGAGAAAAGAGAGAAAATATAGATTGGGCCTGGGCGAAAATGAAAAGGAAACGACAAGATACTAGTCACATACTCACAACGAGGAATAATAATAAATTCGAATAAATATTAAAATATTAACACAGTATATTAGCTAGGGAATATTACATATAAGTTCTAGGCTGTGTATCTACACGCTTACAAAGATCATCCCTAGAGGCTTCAAATAGTTCAACAGTATACTCACGAAGACCAGAGTCCACATAGAATCAAGTTACGAATACTTAAAAGATTGTCTATCAATCGCGAAGGCCTAAATAAAAATGAAGTTCAAAGTATTTCAAAATCCTTCTCAGTCAGTTACGGAGTTTGAAAACTTTGGAGGGAGTTATGTAGACTCCCTAAAAATCACTAAAAATAAAGACTTGGACGCGAACCTCACCAAATGCAAGAGTCACTTCCAACTCAGACGCGAGTCTCAAGTCAGAAGCGAAAATGGATCTCAACCCAAATGTGAATATCATCATACAGAAAACGCGAGGGCTGCGTTAAAAGGCTAGACGCGACACTCGCGCTGCTCATCAAACGCTAGCCTAGGTAACTCTGTGCTTTACATTAAACGCGAGCCTGTGAGCTCGTGTTCCCACTCAGACGCGACCTTAAGAAGCCTGTGAACTCCGCATCTAACAACAAAGCGAGATCCGCGTCCAACGCGAGACCCGCATTTCTGTTGTAACTGACCTTCATTACTAGGTCAATTAACACCTACGTAATGTGGATAGTTAATCCTCATTATGGAAGAATTTTAGGGGATAATTCTATCCCTGAATCCTCCGATAAATAGCTATGAAAGCTATGACTGAAGGGGCTTTTTCTTTGGCCTTTTGGGAAGGATTTTGGAGAGAGAGATAGAGGAAGATAATTATTTTTCTTTAAAAGAAAAAAAATCTAACGCTTGCTGCGTTCAAGTGGAGCTATTTCAATCTCTTCTAAAGCATCCTCGAGACGATCCAAGAGAATATTTAGTCGGCCAACAGAGAACAAGATTCACTCTGCATCGACACACGAGAAACCCAGTTTTAAACAAAGAGGAGATCCACTCAAACTCTCTTCTCTTTTGTAATCAGATTTTTAATTCATTGTAATCTTCTTTGCAATCAATAAAAATTTTTACACAACCCGAATTATCCGAGGGAACACCACTTAAGGACCTATCGCACTTCCGTTTACTCTCAGTGTGAGCAGTTCCTGCCAATAGAGATGGTGACGGAGGAGCTTGAGAACCCTTCCTCACGAGACATCCAAAAGGTCGCGCTCTACGGAGGATATCAATCTGGGTGAGGAGCTGATTCTGAACGCGGGCTGTCGCGTCTCTCTTCAAACACCCTGCTCTAGTTCACGAATTGCCCCTGCCTGCTGCTCATTCAATTATTTCTAGAGGCTGGCAAGCATTTGGAGGAGTTAACCTTCAGCGGGGAGCCGTGTCTCGGGCTGGTTGGTCCCTATCTCGGGCATGATAGCTTGGGAAGGTTGCTCTTTGCCAACGTCTTTGATGTGAACATCTGGACAAGGAGGATTGACGACCCCCGTGCTCCAGCGACACTGATTTACCTTTGGCGGTAGCAGCGGTAATGTTCTGGAAGGCGCTCCTCTTGAGAGGAGTCATCTTTGATGTTGAGAGGCTTTTTAGGAGAGTTTGAGTAAGGCTTGAGGATGGGAGAACTTTGAGTATTGACTCGGAAATCTCAATGAAAGTACCAAAATGTAAAGGTAAATTTCTCCAGAGAATTTATCTACACTGAATTTGTAAAAGGGAAATGAAACAACGCAAACAATAGAGAATTTATGTGGAAAACCCGCAAAGGGGAAAGACCACGGTGCAAGGAAAGTGAGATTCCACTAAATCAAAAAGATTATAAGGAGTACTCAGCACTCTATTACAGATTCAATTCACTAGGGTTCGATCCCTTACTAAAGAGGAAGAGATTGATTTTTATAGCTGAGGGATAGCGAGTTAAGTCATGACCTCCGAGGTTTTTACTTCTGGATCTGTTTATGATCGTAACTGTGTAACACCACCGCCGTAATTGGTTTAAATGGCGCGTAATTGTCGTGATCGTGCCAGCAGGCGAGAATGAAAGTCTAGATCCGCTCTTATATTCTTACATGCTTAGTGGTTGTAACCGCTCTGACTGTCAGGTGTTGTAATCTTGCAGGGCGTCATAATTTGGCCACTACAAATAACAAGGAAAAAAAGATGAATCAATCATATCAATGATAAACACGGAAACAATGCCAATATCCATGTGACTTGTCCCATATATATTTTAGGCCTCTGGATGCCAATATATGCACACATTTAGCTCTTGTACATCATCATCACTGAGGTGTGGAGTTATTGAATCGGACTCCTAAACTAACATCTCTATATACACATACATAAATAGCTTAAGCTCCAAGACGAAACTACAAAACACACAAAGGGATCAACACTTGAGGGCATGGAGTGGAATGATGAGAGAGGGATTTTGCTTCAACAGTTAGCAAGGGGTTTCGAGATATATGCATGCACAGCTAGCCTAGCTCTCATCCAGATAAGCAATCCAAAAATGGGTGCCATTAATGGGCTTTTGAACCTTTGCTCATATTGAGGGACCCCCAAAGTTTACAAGTTGGTTGCATCAATAATAAAAACAATAATAAGATTGAAAAGGCCAAGGACCACCCCTTTTCTGTACAAATTGAGAGGGGTGCCAAGTGCAAAGGGTCTCAGTTCTCACAACTCACAATGGACAAGCAAGGAACACAAACCTGATTCCTTACTTTTCTACTATTCATTTGTCAAAAATTATAACTCTCACTCACTAAATCTCCTTGCCAGACACAGTCCAAACTCTTAAGCGTGTGTGCCTTTATCAAGGGAAAAGAAAATGGCCTTCAATAATAATTCAACTCGATTAGTGCCCCTCTCTCCGGTAGATGTTTTGTCATTGGTTCTGCGTCCATAATACTTTTTTCTTCAGGCAATTGCTCTCCTCTTCATTATATTTGTCCAAACTCTTGGTGGTTCAGGAATTTATTTTTAACACTTTAGCAGTGGTAATATTTGTATCTTTTTTTTTTTTGATTAAACAAATTCTAAGTGGAATACCATCATGACTATGAGAAAGTGTGTTAAAGTAATAATTATTAGTCTACAACACAAGTAAGAATAGTATTGTAATTCTCTATTAATTTCATCTAGATAAAAGAATGACTAGGATTAAGCCACCAAGTCGTTTATTTTTTCCAAACCTAATTACTACAAATCTAATGATTCTTTTGTTAACATAAATCCTCCCGCATTCGAGTTTATTTATTTTATCATATTTTTCTTTCAAGTGCGCATATTTTGTTTCAATTGCACGTGTATTTGCACATGCCATAAGATCTAAGTATGCCGATACGAATCAACTTACGCATTTGTGCGCGACTCTGTAATCAGTATAAAAGGTGTTTCGGGTCTACTATAGTTCAGTTCCTAGAGTGAATTTTTGTGTTAAATGTTGATGACGAAAATATGAGTCCATAAACCTAGCAAGTTCTAGTCTAATGACAAGTAGCCTTGCTCCACAAAAACAACATGATTTACATCTCTAATCGAGTAATGCAAACTGATGCTGCCTGACTGAGGAAATTTTGAGACACAGATGTAAGATCATTTACATGTAAAGCCTACTGCTCATGTAATTTGAGATCAACCTCACAAGCCTACTTGATTCAAACAAAGAATAGCTATATGCTTACATGTTAGTTTCTGCTCCAGTTTTCAAACTCTAATCACCAGAAGATCAATTCCAGTATCCGCATTTGCAGCCCGAAGTATCACAATGTTCATAATGAGGAATCATAGATCAAACTGCCGAATTAGAAAAGTTAGTATCAGCCTCGTTCACATGCTGGAAATAAGCAGTCGACCCACTGACATCCCGCCACAGGGTAAATCACTTCCCCTCAGGAATGATAAAACTTGAGACGAACCAAAATAATTAGATGAACAAACAATGAAAACCATACAGATATAACCTTGGTGCATAAAATCATATGCGGAAACCCGTCAAAAATCAAATATACGAAAGAACTTATGAAGTCAGTCAGGCTGTGCAAGAAAGAAGACTGTTCAATTGAAAACTACTTTACAACAGAAATAAACTGGCCTCCTCAATGCTTGTTTTTACCCATGAAACACCCACATTCAACTTGGATTATTTCAGAAGAAATATTTATGATACACATCTTCGGTGCCAAGAGTCTGGAAGCGAAACTATATTAGCAAGAACATATTAAACAACCAAAAAAACGTTTAGAATCTCCTTACAGTGTTGACAAAAACAGAAAACTCGAATGTGCAAAAGCTGAAAAAATTACGTGGGAATTCTTCCGGAACTGAAAGCCTCACTTCCAGTTGTTGGCTACAATGTCAGCCAAATCTACCACCCTCTGTGAGTAACCCCATTCGTTGTCATACCACGCAATCACCTTGACCATGTCATCACCCATCACCATGGTCAATGATGCATCAACAGTTGATGACACATCAGTGCAACGGAAGTCCACGGACACAAGAGGCTCGTCACACACAGAGAGAATACCCTTGAGCTCATTGTCTGAGCTCTCACGGAAAGCAGCGTTCACCTCCTCAGCAAATGTCTTCTTTGAGACTTGGACAACAAGGTCAACAACAGAAACATTGGGGGTTGGGACTCGAAGGGCGATGCCGTTAAGCTTTCCCTTGAGGGTGGGGAGGACGAGTGCCACAGCCTTGGCAGCACCTGTGGAGGTGGGGACTATGTTGAGGGCAGCAGCACGAGCACGGCGAAGATCACGGTGGCTTGCATCAAGCAGTCTCTGGTCACCAGTGTAGGAGTGGGTGGTTGTCATGGTACCCTTGATAATTCCTGGCGTGGATTTCAAAAGGTTCGAGATCAACAAAATTTATTCATATCATCAGAACTCTATGGTTTTATTGCAATATTAGGAAATTAATTTATCTGTTTGTGCAGTAGAATCATAGAAAGAATTTAAAAAAAAAGAGGAATGTTCCAGAAGGGCACATTCAACTAAGTTGAACATCTTCAAAAAGATTTTTGTCTAGGGTTTTTTCCATGCCATGTGAACAAAAATTAGGACTATTTGTTGTACAACATTCAGAACAATACATACGTTAATAGATCACAATTAACTTAAAAATTATATTTCTAAGGATGAAAGCAATCATAATAATGTATTGGAAGCTTTGTGAAACAAGTTCTGAGTTATGAAGTTTTTCTTTCCATCAAATGAGCTCTAAAACTTTTAGAGATAGGAAAACTGTAGATCCCATTGTGCTATGAAATCCAACAGAAAAGCAAACCAAAGATAGGAATCCAGATAGCAACTATGTATGCAAAAAAGCATTATAGTTTGATTGGTAGTCTCTCAATTTGCCGTCTGACCTCGAAGGTTCAGTGCCTTGCCTGACTCTTGCTAACAATTATTTGAACAGGGACTTGGAAATAGCACAGTGTGATGCAAGTTGAATAAGCCGTAGTTCTATTCTAGAACAAATCCCCATTTTGATGGGCAGGGAAACTGATTTTATTATCTCGGTGCAACTTTTGATCAGACATGCATATCCGATCTTACCAACAAAAATCCTTAGAAAGGTAGAAATAGAATTAACAGTTTAGAAGAAAAAGATCATAGACTACCATGAATTTGAATCAATATAGAAAACAATAATGATATAACTAATTTTAAATTTAGAATATGGTATGATATCAAGGTATTTAATGTACCATGAAATATTAGAAGAATGGTGTCAAGCCTAATTCAGATGTGATCTGTGTGCATCAAAGTTACAAAAATATTATGCATTATATTATGAAATTCAAGGGTAGTAAGACAACATAGTTCTTTAAGATGTGAATCCGTATGCATCACTGTTAAAAAAAATTTACGCATTATATTATGAAATTAAAAAGTGGCCAGATAATCTAGTTCTTTATTTGTTTACGGTCAGCTCCACTGGAAATCAAGGACAACAAGGGTTCTATAATCACATAGCTTGTTGGAAAAAAAAAAAAAATGAGTTTTTGAAAGGATTAAAAATTATGGTATACTTGGGTCACAGAGTTCAATGAAGGTCCTGTCTCGAGGTTGAACGTCATTGAACTTCATCCCTACACATGTTGAGACATGCACGCTAGGCACACACAGAAATGTGCACACAGCCCCACTCCCTTCTCATGCCATATTTGTGAGTTTGTGTCCTGCTTCGTTCATATGCCATATCCATGATGTGCATCGTAGGAGATGATGATAAGAAATGAACTATAACTACTATTCTTTACTTTTTAACTAGATAGTACCATAAATAACTATCCATTACAAGGTACTTGACTGCTAGCCATAAAATGCAGAGAGATTGCTGCAAGCTAACAGAATGCATGGTATGTAAACAGTAAATGGAAATACTACTAGTTATAATTTACTTTGATTGACAAACTATAAACCATATTTATGATCTAGCCAAAAGGAAGGGTTTTTTTTTTTTTTTTTTTTTTGGGCATGCACAGATTATTTAAGCACGAGAGAGATGACTAGCAGATTAAACTCTAATAACCACCTTTACTCTTCCTAACCAGATTATATCATATTAGCTTCTAAAAAATGTCATGGTAGTCTAGAGCAATAAGCCACAATCAAGACAAATTCTGCTTGCTACGAGAAACTTTACAGGTAATATTGTTTTTTTTTTTTTTTTTTTTTTTGGTGGGTGGGGGGGGGGGGGGGGGGGGGGGGTCCTACCCAAAGTGGGCCAACCCCATGGAGGCCCAATCTTACTCCTTGTGGAGTAAGGTTTTTGCGAGACACAGATTCGAGCACGGGAAAGACTCCTAATTCCAATCGCGATTTAAAAAGAGAATGCGAAAGGGAGTCAGAGTGCAATGCCACTCGGACTTGGAGTTCGATTACGATTTGAAGAAATAATCTGAAAATGATTGGAGACTTAATTGTCTATAAAAAGATCTCATTGGTGAAGCCAATAACCACAACAAAAAATCAGACAGAAAATCTAAGGAAAAAAAGAAGAAAAAGAGAGTTACGTACGAGTCTCTTCTTCGAATCGGCGGTAAAAGCGAGAGTTTTGAGAACCCTAAAGGATCGAGTTCGGGTGTTTGATCTTCTTGCAGAAGAATCAGTACATCATTATAGCGGTGGTTTGAATCCGTTGTAACGGATAATTTCTGGCCGACGAGAGTTCGATAAAGTGCCTTTGATTTTTTTCTTCTAGTATTCTTGCATCTTTGAGTAGGGGATTTGAGAACTAGTGAGAGTAATTGAATATTGTAATTTTTATTCTCATAGTGGATATTTACTGATATTTGCCCCGTGGTTTTCCCGTAAGGTTTTTTACATAAATCTCGGTCCCTTTTGGTGATTATTCTTAGCGGATTATTCTTCATACTTTGTCTAGATCGGTGTTGTAGATTTGGTTAATAATTTCACATGAAATCCATGATCGATTAGTGGTGTCAAATCCTATCAGATATCTTACTGAATCCTACTATGAGCCTTTAACTTGTAATTCTTTGAATAATACTGATTGAAACGTATTTCATTCAGTACACATTTGGCAAACAAATATAGTTGTCAAAAAATAAGAATGAAATAAATTACAAAAAAAGTTGATTACTCTTAATCGTCAAAATGAAAACAACACAATAACCACTCAACCATTAATGTGCTTAGTACCCACAGGTGGCCATCTAGAAATTTTCTGCTAGCCACAGAACTACTACTTTCACTCTATAGAAACTATTATCATGGTAATGGGAAAATATGAGATTTTGTTCGCAATCCATGATAAAAATCAATGGAGGAAAAAGTAAATATTGAGAAACACATACCGAACTTCTGATCAAGAACCTTGACGAATGGCGCAAGGCAGTTAGTTGTGCAAGAAGCATTGCTGATGATGGGCTCATCGGGGCTGTAGGCATCAGCATTGACACCGACCACATAGGTTGGTATGTCACCCTTACCAGGTGCGGTGATCAAAACCTTCTTGGCACCCGCTTGAATGTGCTTGCCTGCTCCTTCTCTGTCCACAAATACTCCTGTTCCTTCGATCACCAAGTCAATTCCCAAATCCCTGGACAGATTACAGAAAGAAAAGGTTGATTATGGTCCGTACTGGATCCTTTTGAGAATAATTACTTATATATTATACACTTTGAAATATGTTTGCTTTCATGTTTTGGTAACATAAATGCTACAATTTCCTAATTATTCGAAAAGAAAAAATTATCTCCCCAGATAAATGGTATTCCGCGTTGTTTTCATGGGCCTTTCCAAATTTATAGATTTCACTAAGTACTCAAACACTTCATAGGGAATTGAAATAATAAAAAATTTACAGCATGTTAACCCTGGGTAGATAATCTATCAACGATAAAATTTGTCTTTCTATGTAGAACCTTTGTTATAATTCTCATTCTCATGCTTGTTTCTACATCTAGTATTTCTAAATTGTTTGAGTTTCAACTTTCCTTCAATTCAGAGATATTTGATCCTCCACCAAATTATTTAAAACGCTAAAAGTTTTTTGAAGAGAATTTTCAGCCAATTATAAAAATGGGAAAAGGTCTGCGAGCGAGTACAATTTCACCCTTTTTTTTCAGATTATTTACTCAAAAGCAACGAAAATTAAGCAGCAGCAGACAACATGTATGTTAAAATGCGGAAGAGGAGCGAGCGAGCGGGGCTTGCTTACTTCCAGGGGAGGTTGGCTGGGTCGCGGTTGGAGACGACCTGGATGACCTTGCCGTCGACGGCGATGGAGGTGTCGGAGGCGGGCTTGACGTCGGCGTCGAAGATGCCGAGGGTGGAGTCGTACTTGAGGAGGTGGGAGGCCTGCTTCACGCCTCCGGTGTCGTTGATGGCGATGACGTCCAAGGGTGAGTCCTTGCGGCCGTGCCAGCACCGGAGGAAGTTGCGCCCGATGCGCCCGAATCCGTTAATGGCCACCTTGATCTTCGCCTCAGTGACCCCCTTCCTGTATCCGCCACTGCTCCCAACCTATAATAATTTATTAATTTAATTTAATGGTTATCATATCGTATGTGAGCTGTTTTTATTTCCATTTTCATGGCAATATCATCAGGTGTTGAAGGCTGCTGGTTGGCCTTTGCACTTGGGGGTTAAAAAAAAGCAAGGAATAAATTATATTTAATATAATATTATATAAAGAGAAAAATGTTTATCAGCTGACGGCTGAGAGACCCTCTCAGCCTGCGGTGACGTGGCACATTATTAGCCACACTAGAAAGGACGCCCCGCCTATTGAAACAGTTGAAATTACTAAATGCCCCTGCGGTAAAAGACAGTGGATTTGTATAGTTTATTATTTTTTTATATTTCTAACCTTAGTCAATATTGTCACGATTATCTTTTATAACTGCGGCCAAACTGCGCCCAATTTCATTAAATCACGAAACTAATTTGAATGCTTCTTTATTAATTTTTTTGTTTACTAATTTGAAATTTACTGATTTTGAATATAGTCACAGTTTACTTTTTTTCGCGTGTAATGTATAAATTATTATTATTTTTTTTACATATTGAATGCGGACAAGGACTGCGATTATGATCGCAATGCTTAACGAGAGCATGTCGTGGACGTTTTTTTTGCTAGGTTAAATGTAATAACGGTGACTAAGAACCGATACTATAATCGCAGTTTACGTATTATTTTATATATTTGTTCTTCACTGTGACTGTTGTCTCAGCCGCCTATAAACTATTAAAATTTTTTTTACATATTGCATGCGATCAAAGACTGCGCTATGGTCGCAGTACTCACGACAGCATTTTTATGGATGAATTTTTTGCTAGGTTAAATGTAATAACGGTGATTAAGGACTGATACTATAGTCGCAGTTTACGTATGATTTTATATATTTGCTCTTCACTGTAACTGTTGTCTCAGCCGCCTATAAACTACGAATTTTTTTTACTTATTGCATGCGAAGTAGGACTGCGACTACGGTCGCAGTATTTAACGACAGCAGTCGCAGTTTTCTAATTTGTTATATACAGTGAAATATACTGATTTGAGAGGACTGCGATCATGTTCGCAGTATTATCTGTTTATATAGTTTAATTTTGTACTGCGACCATGGTAGCTGTTTTTAACTTTATTGAATGCAAAACGATCAAACTGTTTATGACTGGACAGCGACCGTGGTCGCAGTTTCATATGTAATTATTATATGAGTACTGCGACCATTATCGCAGATAAGATGCAGAAATAATAACTATACGGTATACTTTATATGTATTTTAAAAATATGAAAGATTATTTTACAGATAGAAGTAAATTTTATTTATAACATAATATGATAAGAAAGAGACCTTACAAAAAAAGAGCATTAAAAGCTCTTAAAAGAAGACAAAATAACGTTGAATATCAGAAGATTAAAAAATCCTAATTCTCGTTGTCATCACCATCATAAGCAGATTCGTCGTCTTCATTCTCCTCGTCTTCCTATTCATCACTTATTTCCTCATCATCTTCCTCTTTTTGAGGGTTTTTTGTTCATCGATAAACTCCCAGAATGGATCGTCTCTATCAAGCTCTTCGTCCGATCCGTGTCGAGAAGAACCTGTTAAAGATATGCTCAAAGAAAGCGAGCCTCCAGCATCAGAGGACATGCTTTCATCAAGCATGTCTCTGTCAAGTGGTAGAGGAATAATTTCCTCCTCACTAAGCCCCATGAAAACTTCATCATCCTCATGAAGAGGAGGATCAGATAAAATATTATTTGATATAGTGAGATAGTCAAAAGGAGTGAAGTTCAGACTGGTATCAGATTCACTAGAATACCCTGAAGAAAGAGGATCGGTGGATGAATGATTGAAGTTGAAATCTGAGTGTTCAGAGGAAGAAGATGGGGAAGACATAATTCAAGAATGAATTATTTTCTAGAAGTTTTTGAAATCAAATTGAAAAGGAAGAGCAAAAATATAATTTTAGATATGAGATAATATATTAGTTACAAGCACTATATAAAGGTCAATAATGTGAAAGAACATGAATAGTAATAATAATTGTTATAGGTGACGGTTGAGTATTGGAAGAAGTGGTAAAAAAATTAAATATTTAATTGAAGAGTTATGGCGGGAGAATCCGAAGAGGTCCTTTTTTCCAGAGGTTTACTACGTGAAGTACAAATTAACTTTTTATAGAATGTTTTTCTTATATCTTTAGATTACGTATGGTGCACATCTTTCCTTTATTGAGATTAATATTAGTGTATCTCTTTTTTCGAGATTGTTGTTGTATCACGGTAGATAGAATATTAATTACTTCATTTAATTCAGAGTAATTAATATAATATTTTATAAGATGTGATATACGCGGACTGATCTCAGGGTCGCATAGCTAATCTACTTTGTAAAATTATCAAAAATCTGTTACATAAGGCATACGAAAAAAGATAGCGACTTTGGTCGCAGTGCTGAATGAGGTCGCAGTGCTAAACGATAGCATGTTTCGTCTGTTATTTTTATGCGAATAAGGAATGTGATTAGGGTCGCAGATGTGATATAAAATTGAAAGTTATATTATATTAAGTCTGCGACCATGGTCGCAGTGATAGAAAGTTTTGTTATACTATGACTGCGACTAGTATCGCAGTCGTCATATAAAATTGAAAGTTATATTATATTATGTCTGCGACCATGGTCGCAATGTTCGAAAGTTTTATTATACTATGACTGCGACTATGATCGCAGACTTTGTAAAACGGTCAGAATTCTGTTACATAAGGCATGTGAAAAAAGACAGCGTCTGTCGTCAGAGTGCTGAACGATATCATGTTTCATCTGTTATGAATTTTTTGTGTTTAAGGAATGCGAAATAATTAACCATTGTATTTCATTATTTTTTTACACTGTACATTTATAATAGAAAAATCAATATACGGTTGCCCCACATTAAATTTCATTTTTCTATTCATTTCAGTTTCTTTTATTAAACCTATATGAATTGAAAATAACACGAAATAAAATAATATAAAAAATTAAATAATAGTTTTTTTATATTTCAAACATGTTTTTTACTTTTCAATGATGCTGTTTATTTCACATTATCTTGATCCAAATTTTTTCTATTATATTTTCGATGTAGTATAATTAGAAATTTTATAACTGTAGATATATTCAACTGAAAATTCTTTAAGTAAATTTTGTTTGTGGATGAGTTTATACTAGTTTAGAAGTAAAAAAGAGGTATTTTCGTCAATTTGATTCACGATTCTTTAGGCGGAAATTTTTTAATTTTTTTGGCGCCTACATTTTGCGACCGATATGTGGCATATATTCAGCCACGTCACCGCCGGCTGAGAAACTCTCTCAGCTGTCTGCTGAGGTACAGTAACCCCTTATATAAAACTAGCATATGATTATTATCACTGAAAAATCGACTAATTTGTTAAGAAGAGGAAGAGGAGAAGAGGAAGAAGCAATGAGAGCTGAGAGAAGAAGAAGAAGGAGGGGGTCGACGCTTTTCTCTTTCTTACGAATAAAGTTTCTATCTGAGTCACAGGGAAAAATCTCTCTTCGGTCGGTTTAACTAGCACGAATTTTTCATCCGTGTCACAAAAAAAATTATTTATTTTAAAATATAATAACTTATAAAAGAACTTTTCTTATAATTTCATAAAATTATATAAATCAGCCTAACATTAATAAAATGGTCATCTGGATGTAATAAGAATTTCATATAATATTCATGTGACTGTTGTCTTAACGTTGGAAGGACATATGATAATTTGACAAAAATTATAAAAATAGTTTTATGGTAGTTTGTTGCATTTTTGTAAATTCTTGCTAATTTTTTTAAAACTGAGTGAAAAATTCCTAGTAGTTTTACATAATTTAAACGTAAAATAAGGCTCATTCTTATTAGTTGCAGTGAATAAGAAACTAGAATAGTCATATAACCCACCCAGAATTTAAAAATTTCCCCCCTCATTAACTGTCTAACTAATTAAGGCTGATTATTTATCGAAAAGAACAAAAGCTAATTATTATTTAGAAAAAATTCATAATAAAACCATTAACAATGAAATTTCATATTTAATTTTCAAATGATTATTATCAATTAATAGACAATTTCAAACTCTAATATACTATTAAGGCATCAGCAATAGTTCCAAGTTCAAACTTCAAAAAAGTATACACGTATGAAGAAACTGAGTAGAGTGGCCCAAAGCTTACTGCGGAGGTCTTGAAGGCAACAATGGAAAGAAAGTCATCAGACGAGGCCTTTCTTGAGAAAGGAAGAGTTGAGGATCCCCTCAGCCCCGAGAACTCGGAGAATCCCTTGCCGTTCGCCTGCAGGCATGCGCAATTATACACATGAAAACAACACAACATCCGATCAATTGTAAACAGAGAGAGAGAGAGAGAGAGAGAGAGGGTGTTGGACCTGAAGAGAGGCATTGGCTACTGAGAGTGTAGCCGAGGCCATGGACCTGATGACGGTGTGGTGTGTTTTTGGCCAGAGAATGGGAAACAGCGGAAGAGGGGAGTTTATATGATGATCATATAAAGAAATGAGTGTGAGAGAGAGAGAGAGAGGGAGAGAGGGAGAGAGAGTTGTGGTGTGCACTAGGAGTGTGGATTGAGAGGAGAGGAGAGGATGAGATTTGGATTAGCCTATCGGCCAATGTATGGCTGGAACCAATCCTGGCCTCCATCACCACGAGCAAGTAGACACGGCCACAGTTTGGTTTGAACCGTCAACCGAATCGGGAACCGGTGGTCGGGAGCTGAAAACGGCCGACACTGCCAGTTTCGTGGCTCCAAATTGAACCGGAACGGCGACCAGTTCCGATTTTTTATTTTCCGGCAACTACTGGTTCCGGTTCTGAACCGATTTTTTTTTCCCCTTTTCGGTCAGCCATAGGCCCAGTGGCCCACAGCCAGACTCAGGATTTTTTTCACCAGCAACAGGACTCAAACGCGCATTAGCAAAAGGTCTAACCAACTGAGCTAATAAGGTACTTGGTTAAAGTTTTCAGTTATATATAATATTATTTATTAATACAGTAGTGTTAAAAAAAGGCGGACCAGAACCGATTCCGAAACCGGAACCTGAACCGGCCAAGCTCTGGCTGGTTCTGGTTCTTCCGACCCTAGAACCGGGAACCGCTCAAAACCGTGATCGGGTCTAAGAGCAAGTTAATTTGATGGTTGGGCTTCTTGGGCCTGAAATTAGGCCTTGTGGTATAGTGTTTGGTGTGCTGAGTTGGAACCATACAAGGGTCCACATGTAAAAGAATAGGGGAAAAAAAAAACATGTAAAGTGGCAATTAATCATCATGCTTCTCGAACGATTTCTTTTCAAGACTTCAAAGAGATTCAAGAGATATCAATCATCGTAGTTTGGATATAATTCATGATTTTTCTCTTGGTAGGTTTTGATAGCAAAAGCTTTTCTGTTAGTGATCAAGAGGTAAGGATTCTCCATTTCACAATTCTTACGCTCATAGTAACCCTAAACAAGGTAATCTTTGGTAGTCTAATATCAAAATCACCCAGAATTACATTTTGTTTAACAACCCGCTTGAAGCGCTTGGGATTAGCTTTTTCCTGTAGAAATTTGTGGTTTAGTATTCGTAATCATTCAATCTGAAAGAATTTGCCTCTTCATAGTATCCTCTTTAAATCTTTAATTTTCATCATCAAAGAAATCAATTCTTCCAATTTCATCTTCTCCTTCTTGTATTAAGTCCACTAATTCAATATCATGTCATTTACACTAATAATATTACGCAGTGCAATTCCTTCAAGAATGACATGTCTTTCAATTGTTCTATTATTTAAAATTTTGGTGAGAACTACTTTACTTTAGGGAGGGTTTTATTACTAGTTGAATGACGCGGATCTGGAAGGAAGGAAGATGAGCGACGTGCGCTAGATCTCATTCCTAGTGTTGACGAACCTCGAAGAAACCTCAGATAGGGATAACCACTCGAATCCATGAGCAAAATTACCCGAATCTACGAGCCAAAAGAAGAACTCAAATCCACGAGCAAATATGAGAAAAATTCAAAATATATTGATTGAAAATTGATTACAACTACAAGAGATTCATGAGCCCTTTATAGGCTCATAATACATCATATTCTATCTATGAACTAAATTCAAAATAAAAAAAAGGTTTAAAATAAAGAAACAAATTAAAACTAAACAAAATCCTAAACAGGGTCAGATCTTACTGACATGCGCATGTTGGTCGACCGAACGGTCGACCGATTGAGAAATCCTTGCTCTCTGATTTTGGTTCGTCGACCAACTAAGGAGTCTCTAGTTTCTGTTGAATGTCGGTCAATCAGACAGTCGACCGACTTTAAAGTCTCCACTCTCGAGAGTCGACCGTGGAATTGACTCGGGCTATCGGTCGACGGGGCAGTCGACCGAAGTCCGCTTCTCCTGCTGCCATGATCCCGCTACTGTTGCTTTGATCTCCTAAATCAGTCCCTCCCACTTCAAAAGAACTCATCCTCAGGTTATTATCTGGATATAGCTGCTCGATTGGGTGATAATCGTAGAGATCTGCCACATTGATTATCTTTGACATTGCCATATTACTCAGAAGATCCATAGCATAGGCGTTATTATTGATCTTCTTCACAATCTTGACCGAACTATACTTCATTGGTTTTAACTTATTGTACGATCTAGCAGGAATTGTTTATTTTCTCAAGTATACAAGTACCATGTCCCCTTCTTCGAAGATTTTTTCCCTCCTCCTTTTATCAGCTACGGCCTCGTACCTTGCACTAGATTTCTCCAACCTCGTTCAAACCTTCTTTTGAACATTTATTGTTTGTTCAGCCATGGCAAGTTGCACTACTGAACTTCTCACCAATGGGCAATTTGGCTAAGCCTAGGAGATGATGAGGTACCTTCCGATAGACAATAGAGAAGGGTGACATAATTGTTAAGTTGTTGATTGCTTTGTTGTAAGCAAACTCTACTTGAGGTAAAGCTTGATCCCATCTATTGGTCTGTCTCCCCATATACTACTCAATAAGTTGCCTAAAGTGCGGTTGACAACTTCTTTTTAGCTATCAGTTTGCGGGTGTGCCATACTACTGTAATTTAGAGATGTGTCAAATTTTCTCCATAGAGTAGTCCAAAATATCGCCTAGAACTTGTTGTCTCGATCCAAAACAATGAAGCTCGGTACGCCACGCATTCTCACAATCTCTTGGAAGCACAATTTGGTTACATGTGGTGCATCGAACGTCTTCTGGTAAGGAATAAAATGCGCCATCTTGAAAAATTGATCAACTACTACGAAGATGGAATCCACTCCCTTTTGTGTGCGAGGAAGTCCCAACACGAAATACATGCTCGTCTTTTCAGCTATCTTTTGGAAAAGGGCAAAGGTGTATATAAGCCCGTATTTTGAGCTTGGCCTTTAGCAGCTTGACAAACTGGGCAGCTCTTCAAAACTGTAGTCACATTCTTTCCCAGTTTGGGCCAGTAATGTCTTTCTTCAAGACTTGCTAAGTCTTTTGTCTCTCCCAAACTGTCCTGCAAGGCCACTTCCATGCAAGTCTCTAATAACTTTCTCTTTCAACGAAGTCATTGACACACATAACCTGCTTCTTTTGAGAAGAAATCTATCTAGGATATAAAAATCTTGTGCGGGTTGTCGTGATGGGCACTTCTCTCAAATTTCAGCAAAGTCTTCATCATCTTTATATAGCTTCTTTAAGCATTCGAACCCAATGATTTCACTTTGTAACAAGACAAATAGTGAAATTCTTCGACTCAGCAGGTATCAAATATTGCACAAAAGGAGTGCTCTATCAGGTATCAAATATTGCAAGCTTGATTTTTGTAAATTTTGCATTATGGGTAGGAAATGTAGAGTAGCTTTCTCTATATCTCAGCACAAGACAAAGGGTTTGCTAGATCTCATACACACAGATGTGGGGGACCTTCGTTTATAGCATCCATTGGAGGTGCTAGGTACTATGTTACTTTCATAGATAATTTTTCAAGGAAAGTTTGGATATACTCTTGAAGCAGAATTCAAAAGTATTTCAGAAGTTCAAGGAGCGAAAAACTTTGGTGGAAAATCAAACGGGGCGGAAAGGTGAAAGTCTTGATGTCTGATAATAGAAGTGAGTACTCCAAAGAATTTAAAGACTACTTAGTAAGTAAGGGCATCAAATACCAGCTAAGTATTCCAAGACGATCAGAACAAAACGGAGCAGCAGAGCGTATGAATCAGATACTTACAAAGCGTATCCGCAGTATCAGATTACAGGCTGACATGTCGAAGGATTTTGCGGAGAGGCAGTGAATCATGCGAGTTATCTAGTTAACATATCACCATCAACATCCATTAATCTTCAGATCCCAGAGGAGATATGACGAAGAGTATCTGTCGACTATTCAACCTTACAAATTTTCGGTTTCCGGTATATAGTTTAGTTGAGTCAGGAAAGGAACAAACTGGAGTCCAAATCTAAGAAGTGTGTCTTCATCGGGTTCACTAAAAGAGTCAAGGGTTTCAGATTCTGGGATCCCAAGAAAAGAAGCGCCTTTACCAGTAGAGATGTGGTCTTTGAACGAAGAATTAATATTATGAGAAAAGTCAGAGACGGAGGATAAAGTATATGGTGGAGCTTCGACAGTTTGGCAGACACTCAGAAAAAAGAAGTTGAGTTCTCAGAGAGCCTTAAAAGACTTGAAGAGTCAGAAGAGGACTCTTTAGATTTAGATGGAGACAACCAGGAGCTACTTAAGAGCAACCTAAACCGTTGAGGTAGTCAATTAGAGTAACGGTTCCACCAATAAGGTATGACTGAAACGATGATCATGTCTCTTTCGCATTAGTAACAGAACAAGAGAATGTGAGAGTTATAGGGAAGCGATCGAGGTAAATCGAGGTAGATGATCACAGTAAGTGGATTACAACCATGGAGCAAGAAATGGAGTCTTTAGATAGAAGTCAAACATGAACATTAGTCGATTTTCCAAAGATTTCAAGGCAACAGGTTGCAAATGGGTCTTTGGCAAGAAGGATAATGAGTAGTACAAGGCAATGTTAGTTACTAAAGGATATGCTTAGAAGGAGGATATTAACTACAATGAGATTTTTTCTCATGTAATCAAGCATTCATCTATTTGGATGTTATGGCGATAGTTGTTCAGTTTGATCTAGAGTTGGAGCAAATAGATGTTATAATAGTGTTTCTGCATGGTGAGTTGGAGGAGAAGATATACATGAAATAACCTGAAGGTGGTACAAATGGTTCAACTCTTTCATGATCAAAGCCAAATACAACCGATGTGAGTCTGATAGTTGTGTCTATTTCAAGCAGAATGATGATGCGAAATATTTGCTATTATATGTGGATGATATGCTGATTGCTAAAAGAAATAAGACACATATTCAGAAGCTTAAAGCTTAGCTTAAGAAGGAATTTGACATGAAGGATTTGGGAGAAGTCAAGAAGATCTTAGGTATGGAGATCACTCGAGACAGAGGCTCAGGCAAACTTTGGGTATCCCAGAAAAATTATGTTCTCAAGGTGTTGGAGAGATTTAACATGACAGAAGTAAGACCAGTCACCACTCCTTTGGCAGGTCACTTCAAATTATCCTCCAAGCAGTGTCCATAATCACCAGAAGAGGAGGAGGAGATGTCTCAAGTACCATATGCTAATGCAGTGGATCATTCACGTATGCTACGGTCTGCACTAGGCCTGACATAATTTACGCAGTTAGTATAGTAAGTCACTTCATTTCAAATTCAGGAAAGCAACATTGAGAAGCAGTGAAGTGGGTGCTACGATATCTGCGAGGAACTGCGAGACTAGGCTTGGTGTTTCAGAGATTGAAAATGGGGAAGCCTAGGTTACTACACGGCTATGTTGATGCAGATTATGCAAGAAACCTTGATCAGCAAAGATCTATGATGGGCTATTTGTTCACAGCAGCTGAGTGCACCATTAGTTGGAAGGTAGAGTTGCAAGATACAATTTATCTTTTAATGATACAGACAGAGAATATGGCTACATTTGATGCATCAAAGAAAGCTTTGTGGTTGAAAAGATTGGTTGAGACATTTAGTATCATACAGGATTCAGTTTGGGTTCATTGCGATAGCCAGAGTGTGATTCATCTCGCTAAGGATCACAGGTATCACAAGCTAACAAAGCACATTGATGTGAGGTATCACAAGATACGTCAGTGGGTCATGGATGATAAGGTGATCAATTTGGTAAAGATCAACACAAAGAAGAATCCAGCATATATGATAACGAAGGCCATTCCAGTAGAGAAATTCAGAGTATCTCTGAACTTCATCGAAGTTCTCAAAAGGTAAAGTGGCGAACGGGCTCTTGGGAGGGAGCATGTGAAGTCACAAAAGAGGGAAGAAAGGAAGGCGAATGAAACAGAGGCCAATTTCTATGGAGGGGCTCAATGAATATGAGTCAAGATGGAGATTGTTAATATTTAGAGTGCCTCATATTCATTGGAGAAGAATTCAGGTTCTGATAGTTTCCTAATACGGATCTGTCCTCATATTCATTGGAGAAAAATTCAGATTTTGACAGTTTTCTAATACAGATCTGTCTCTTGTTTTGATTGGATACGGGTTTTCTATTTCTCTGAAGAGGTGTTGATTTGAGCTCGTGTTAAACTAGGATCATCCTAGGTGTCTACATAAACCATTTCGCGATGACCTTTTGAAGGTGTGTCAAGAATTCAAGAGAAATTCTAAAATTCCTCCATTGAGAGTTGTAAGAAAGAGGTCTTCTTGTAACCTTGTATTTTCTTCTCTATTTCAATAAAAGTTTCTCCCCTTTTCCCCGTGGACATAGACACATTGTCGAACCATGTTACAGCTTGTGTTTTTTGATTGTGTGGTGATTGCTTACTGTAACCCCCTGCTCCCCGGTGTACGTATCACTGTATCGGTACGCAATACGACGTACAAAATTGATTTAACCACCGTAGTAGTCCGATTGAGCTAATTTTAGTTTTAAAAATCTTTTTCTAATATTTTATATTTTGCAGGATTTTCTGGAATTTTTCGGGATTATTTTGGAAAATCTCCGTAGTCTGTGTCGACCGATACCGATAATCGGCTCTACGATTTTTATTATACAACTGGAGTAGAATTTTGAGAATCCACTTTCACCATGTATGTTAGAATCATATGACCGACGTTAGGGTATTTTTGGGATTTTTTCTGAAATTATCGAAAATCCGGCCAAACCGGTGTCGCCCGGTACTAGCGACAGCTTCCGGGATTTTTAATTTGCAAATCGGATTGAATTTCTACAAACCGTCTTCATCTTACGTCTTAGGATAATATTTTCTATTTTTTGTAGTTTTTGGGCACCGTTCAGAGCTAGTCAAATTTTGGGCCAATATTATAATCTTTAAATATTAATTTTATTTTCTTTTTCTTTCCTTTCTTTTCCTTCTTCCCCAAGCTTCCTTTCCTCCACCGCCTTTGACTCCACTGCCTCTCTCCCTCTATTAATATCTCTAATCCTCTCTCTCTCTCCCCCCTCACTCTCTCTCTAATTATCTAAACCTCCTCTCTCTCTCTTTCCAAACTCTCTCTCTCTCTTCCTCTCACTAAAAGTCCCTCTCTCTCTCTCTATGTTACCCACTTTCTCTCTCTCTCTGTACAGCCCCTAAAAGGAGGGGCTGAACCCCTTTTCGGCGACCGGGCCAGGCCGCGGCACGCCGGCCGCCGCCGCCGGCCGCACCCCGGCGGCCGCACCCCCCTTTTCCTTCTTCTTCTTCTTCTTCTTCTTCTTTTCCCTCCTTTTCTTTCCCCTGTTTCTTTCTTTCCCTCTCTCTCACTCTCACTTTTCCCTCTCTTTTGGACGGCTAGAGCCGCCGCCATCGCCGCCGCCGGCGGGGCCCTCCTTGCCGCCGGCCAGCAGAGCTGGCCGGCCTGTTCTCGCGCAGCAGCAGCAAAGGCTGCTGCTGCTGCTTGTAGTGACTTATTGGGTTCGGGTATAACCCGAACCCAATAAGGGTATTAGGTGGAGGGTTGGGTTTGGATATAAACCCAACCCGATAACCCATTAGCCCGTACTCAATAACTTAAGTTATGGGTTTGGGTATTAGATCCAAACCCGACCCGTTATCTCACCAAACCCGCATCCGAAACCCAATAAAGGTAAGTTTACAGAAAACCCCCTGGTACTTTTCAGTATTTGCGTTTACAATATTTTTATTTACGTATTTATCCTTTTTGTTATGATTTAGCGTTCGGGCGATATCGGGAGCATCCGGACTCCGATTCGGACGATTCTGGATCCGTTGCGATCGGGGGAAAGAGAGCTACCTTCCCATGATTAGTTTGTGAGTGTTTATGTAACGCCCCGATCCTAAAGATACGGAGTCGTTATGGCGACGTATATACGCGAAGATAATACCCCACGCATATACGCTAAGCCTAAGTTAACCTGAACAAGTTATAATCTAAACCAGATCACTGCAATGATACATATAAGACTACACATGGTAACATATGAATAATGACAAGAATAAGGCAGTTGAAAGCGATAAAAGATAGAGTCATGAAATAACTGGAATAAGAACTGATCTGATATAACGAGAAACAGGGAATAATACGAAAGCTAGAAAGATAAATGTACCAGAAGAGAATAGGAAGAAGCTCCAGCTATTCGCAAAGCGTACCGTCTCATCGAATACCTGCACATTAGAAACAATCGTCCAATATCTGGACGTGCAAATCCAGGGTCGTCAGAACGCGACCATAATGAGTGTGTGTGTAAAGGGGAAACAGCTCGTGCAGAAGAAACAATGTGCATAATTAGTAATAAGAGCAACTGAAGATAGAAGAGACCATATAACAGATAAATAAAAGAACTGTAATAAACATAATAACAACACGAATAAAGATAGGCAACAACTGATCAATAGTAAGCAAGCAACTGCTGTCACAATAGGTAACCTATCACATGTCACTAGGCTGGTATACAATCCGGTCATGGTTATAGTTATATGTCTATCACAGTGATATAAATGTACAGTAAGGTGATACAGTCAATCACGATATGCTATAACAGTTTGTTAACATTTATTATGTCAGTGAACACCAATTGCCACTTGTAATAGACGCATCCCATACTACGCCTACTACACGTGTCAATCAGGGTCCTAAGTTATTGAAACTGATTGGTTGGAGACATTATCCATGTTTTAGGTGGGTCCCGTACATACCCGGGACCACGGCCTCAGTTTCCTGGCGCTGAACCAGGCCGTACCGCTAGGTACTCAGTAACAGTAACAGTAACAGTAATCTCACTGTGAAAACAGTGGAACAGTAAACAGTACAGATGGGATGCCAGTCATCCCCCAGGAACCCTGCAGTGGAACCCTCAGTCGGCTGCGCAACCTGTATCCTAGGTCCACCCAAAATACAGACGCTGTCTCCTCCATCAATTTCCCCAATCCCAGTGTAAGTTGTCCATTTACATTATTATTTATTCAATTCAGTTAAACCAGTCAATGTCCATATTATCTAAAACATTGGGACGATACAGTGACAGTAACAATAACAGTACAGTAACAGTCAATCAGTAATCGTATACACGGTGAACAATATCAGTAACAGTAGCCGTGTATACGATGAACAATAGAACTGTACCGTGATTACGGTCAATGATTCTTTCCCAGTAACTCTCAATAACATGAACAAAAAACAGTGACAGTCTAGACACTGATCCTCAAGTCACCAATAATAGAGATCAAATAGTCAAAGCTAATAAACTCTGAATATATATAATATCACCGACTTCGCTAAATTCACTCTCACAATAATTTTATCCATATCACTGAGTAACCCAGTCTCTAACATCATAACAAGTTCTCATCAATACCAGAATGAATCATCACTTAAATCATCACCAATAAATGAATAACAAGTCAACACATACTGAATCATATCAAGGTAAGGGAATCATCCTCAAATAACTTATGGTCTAAACTATCTACTCTTGGTACTCAACCTCATCCATATATCATCTAACAGATCCCAAGTGTCAACAACGTCAATTTCATCTCAATACCAGTCAGGCTCCAAAAAGGAATATAGATTCTGGATAACCTCTAACTCAAGATCAATCTAAATCACAACTCAACTAATCCAATCATATCTGATATGTCCTCAAATACTCAACTAATAAAGTCAGGTCTAATTACTGATCATCATTCTATGTAAATAATATAAGTCCAGATCAATCCCAAGTTATGACAACCAACTCATATTCCCATAGTTACATGATCGTCAAGTATCAATATACATCAAAGAATCTGATATAATAATTATCATTCCAAGATATATCCAAAATCAAGCTCAGCTCTCTCACTCTAACAATTTAATCTGATTTTCAAATCCTCAAGGGTTCACACTTCTATTAAGATCAAACATGATATCCCAATACTCGGTATCACAACATATACATGCATCTAAGTTCTATTAGATCAAGTCATTACCATCCAATATCCATCTCAATTACCCTCATGCTACATCCTGATATGTCTACAACAATACTCTAGATATACATAGGACATACATGGGGATTCTAACATGTATCAAGAATCACGCATATCATATTTCTATACATCCAACATGTAAAATAAACGGGAGATGACCGACCACCTTCACGCTCGGCGATCTCCACACATAAACATGTAACATAAGAAATCTACTCAACAATTTACATAACATATAAAATAATATCTGCGGTCACTTAATAAATAAAGAGAGAGAGAGAAAGAGAGAGAGAGACACTCACATTGGGAAACCTGCACGTTACCGGGCGAGTCGCCGTTACGGTCGCTATGGTGTCGCTCTTCGCTGTCGGACTGCATGGGAGGGTAGCCAGGGTGCTGGGGAAGGCCCAGCTGCAAGCTGGTGATCTCGCGCTCGCCGGAAGGGCCTGGATTTGCCGCTCGCCTGAACTTGCGCACGCCAATGCAACACACCCATCTATACAATGAATAGAAACACATGCATATAAATCATGCATACCTATACATGATTATACATAAACACATGCATACATATCTAAATTAATAAATACATACTACTAACTATAAATACCTATTCATTAATTAATATGCATGCACAAATAAGTATCTATAACACCCATACATGCACATAATGTAGACACACATGATAACTCACACTAATTTATTAACATGTAATTAATTAAAATAATATAAAAATACCTTTAATAAAACTCACTCATGCATGCATGCAAAAACCCAAGGCACTCACGCACACACACACAATCTCACACATTTATATAACTTTTTAATTATTACACAAATGCCACCACACAATAAAATGTAAAGCTAACATTGAGCCGATTTGCGGCGCACCGACGGAGGCTCCGACGGAGGCGTACGGGGTCGCGGAGAGTGTCGTTGGATAGAGCAACTCGCCGCGAAGGGCGTGTGGTGCGTTCGCGCTCGCCGACGTCGATCAACGACATCCCGCGGAGAGCCCGAAAATAGCTCGGAATAAGATGCTTCAAGGAGAGTTGCTTGGCTCGCCTTCCAATTGTTGTCATGAACTACACTTCAAAAAAAGACATCTTAATGAAAACAAGACACATAACCACAACCAAATTATTACCAATCAACTAAATTCACCATATTAATTTAAATACACATATAATAAAACCCAATCACTATGAATATATATACCTATGTGAAACAAAATGAATACAAGAGGGGGAGGAAGCTTGCTCGACCAAGTGCTGTGAAGAGGAGAAGTGGGCGCTGCCAATGTGGGGGGTTGCGTGCCTTGCCTTGGGGGTGGAGCGGCTACCAACACAGAAATAAAGCATACACTCCCATGATTTGTAAGGAAGTTCACGCGATGGCTGCTGGGTGCGCTCGGCATGCTGGAGACGTTGCTCTGCTGCCGTGGAGATGGAGGCGGATGTGGGAGCTGCTGGGCGGCTTGCGGCCAGATCAAAGAGGGAGAAATCCAGCCTGGGCTTGGATCTGCTGCGCGCGTAGGGAGGAGGCCAGCCAAGGAGGAGGGGGTTGGTTGCTGCGCCAGAGTTGGGGCGGCCAATGGGGATGTTGGGGTTGTGCGTGGATCTGGTGGAGGTGCGGCTGGGAGAAGAGAAGATAGATTAGGATTTGGTTTTAGTTTAGGTTTAGAAGTTAGGATTTATTTATAGGATGGGTTATTGGGTTTTGGGAGAATAACTCAAATAATAATAAATAGAAATAACTATAATAATATTAATAATCAATAGTGACACCAAAAATAGTAGGCAAAATACTAAGAAAGGTAATTAGTCATCACCACAGAAATAAATACAAATAAATGCTAATAACTCTATACTAATAATAACAGGTAATAATAGTAATCCTAATTAATAATAATAATGACAATAATAATAGCAGCACTAAATAGAATAAATAATAACCTTAATGAATAATGAGAATACTAATTAAGTTAACAATTAATAATAATAATGGCAAACATAAAATATCAAATTACCAATTATTATCTCAAAAGAATTTCCATACTTAATAATAATAATCTCAGTAAAATAATAAATCAACTTGATTCATTAAAATACTCGGTAAATAAAAATGTAATAAATACCTAAAGAAAATAAAATACAGTACTATTAGGTTAGGGATATTACATTCTACCCACCTTAATAAAAATTTCGTCCTCGAAATTCACATAAGGTAGGGAATGGTAAAAATCAAAGATCAAGAGAGAACACAAAAATCTTCTACATCGCCTCTTTGGGACACCACGATTCCGCTGCGCGCTCTGATCTCTGCTACCAGCTTCAACATGGAGTAAGCGATCTCAAGAGATAGAATCAGGAGGAATAGAATAGAAAGGAAGGATGAAATCAAGATGGAAATCCAAATCACTCTAATTGAAGTGTTGGAATCATGAATATCAACAGATCAAGAATAGAATTTTCAAAGGGAGGACGATCAATTTCCAAATGGAGTCAATATTATCACGTGAATAGTATATGTATATTGCAGTGTCAATATAACTGTGTCAGGTTACAGGTAGGAACTAGGTTCTCTTTTATGTCGAACCTAGGCTCTGATACCACTCTGTAACGCCCCGATCCTAAAGATACAGAGTCGTTATGGCGACGTATATACGCGAGGATAATACCCCACGCATATACGCTAAGCCTAAGTTAACCTGAACAAGTTATAATCTAAACCAGATCACTGCAATGATACATATAAGACTACACATGGTAACATATGAATAATGACAAGAATAAGGCAGTTGAAAGCGATAAAAGATAGAGTCATGAAATAACTGGAATAAGAACTGATCTGATATAACGAGAAACAGGGAATAATACAAAAGCTAGAAAGATAAATGTACCAGAAGAGAATAGGAAGAAGCTCCAGCTATTCGCAAAGCGTACCGTCTCATCGAATACCTGCACATTAGAAACAATCGTCCAATATCTGGACGTGCAAATCCAGGGTCGTCAGAACGCGACCATAATGAGTGTGTGTGTAAAGGGGAAACAGCTCGTGCAGAAGAAACAATGTGCATAATTAGTAATAAGAGCAACTGAAGATAGAAGAGACCATATAACAGATAAATAAAAGAACTGTAATAAACATAATAACAACACGAATAAAGATAGGCAACAACTGATCAATAGTAAGCAAGCAACTGCTGTCACAATAGGTAACCTATCACATGTCACTAGGCTGGTATACAATCCGGTCATGGTTATAGTTATATGTCTATCACAGTGATATAAATGTACAGTCAGGTGATACAGTCAGTCACGATATGCTATAACAGTTTGTTAACATTTATTATGTCAGTGAACACCAATTGCCACTTGTAATAGACGCATCCCATACTACGCCTACTACACGTGTCAATCAGGGTCCTAAGTTATTGAAAATGATTGGTTGGAGACATTATCCATGTTTTAGGTGGGTCCCGTACATACCCGGGACCACGGCCTCAGTTTCCTGGCGCTGAACCAGGCCGTACCGCTAGGTACTCAGTAACAGTAACAGTAACAGTAATCTCACTGTGAAAACAGTGGAACAGTAAACAGTACAGATGGGATGCCAGTCATCCCCCAGGAACCCTGCAGTGGAACCCTCAGTCGGCTGCGCAACCTGTATCCTAGGTCCACCCAAAATACAGACGCTGTCTCCTCCATCAATTTCCCCAATCCCAGTGTAAGTTGTCCATTTACATTATTATTTATTCAATTCAGTTAAACCAGTCAATGTCCATATTATCTAAAACATTGGGACGATACAGTGACAGTAACAATAACAGTACAGTAACAGTCAATCAGTAATCGTATACACGGTGAACAATATCAGTAACAGTAGCCGTGTATACGATGAACAATAGAACTGTACCGTGATTACGATCAATGATTCTTTCCCAGTAACTCTCAATAACATGAACAAAAAACAGTGACAGTCTAGACACTGATCCTCAAGTCACCAATAATAGAGATCAAATAGTCAAAGCTAATAAACTCTGAATATATATAATATCACCGACTTCGCTAAATTCACTCTCACAATAATTTTATCCATATCACTGAGTAACCCAGTCTCTAACATCATAACAAGTTCTCATCAATACCAGAATGAATCATCACTTAAATCATCACCAATAAATGAATAACAAGTCAACACATACTGAATCATATCAAGGTAAGGGAATCATCCTCAAATAACTTATGGTCTAAACTATCTACTCTTGGTACTCAACCTCATCCATATATCATCTAACAGATCCCAAGTGTCAACAACGTCAATCTCATCTCAATACCAGTCAGGCTCCAAAAAGGAATATAGATTCTGGATAACCTCTAACTCAAGATCAATCTAAATCACAACTCAACTAATCCAATCATATCTGATATGTCCTCAAATACTCAACTAATAAAGTCAGGTCTAATTACTGATCATCATTCTATGTAAATAATATAAGTCCAGATCAATCCCAAGTTATGACAACCAACTCATATTCCCATAGTTACATGATCGTCAAGTATCAATATACATCAAAGAATCTGATATAATAATTATCATTCCAAGATATATCCAAAATCAAGCTCAGCTCTCTCACTCTAACAATTAATCTGATTTCCAAATCCTCAAGGGTTCACACTTCTATTAAGATCAAACATGATATCCCAATACTCGGTATCACAACATATACATGCATCTAAGTTCTATTAGATCAAGTCATTACCATCCAATATCCATCTCAATTACCCTCATGCTACATCCTGATATGTCTACAATAATACTCTAGATATACATAGGACATACATGGGGATTCTAACATGTATCAAGAATCACGCATATCATATTTCTATACATCCAACATGTAAAATAAACGGGAAGATGACCGACCACCTTCACGCTCGGCGATCTCCACACATAAACATGTAACATAAGAAATCTACTCAACAATTTACATAACATATAAAATAATATCTGCGGTCACTTAATAAATAAAGAGAGAGAGAGAAAGAGAGAGAGACACTCACATTGGGAAACCTGCACGTTACCGGGCGAGTCGCCGTTACGGTCGCTATGGTGTCGCTCTTCGCTGTCGGACTGCATGGGAGGGTAGCCAGGGTGCTGGGGAAGGCCCAGCTGCAAGCTGGTGATCTCGCGCTCGCCGGAAGGGCCTGGATTTCCGCTCGCCTGAACTTGCGCACGCCAATGCAACACACCCATCTATACAATGAATAGAAACACATGCATATAAATCATGCATACCTATACATGATTATACATAAAACACATGCATACATATCTAAATTAATAAATACATACTACTAACTATAAATACCTATTCATTAATTAATATGCATGCACAAATAAGTATTTATAACACCCATACATGTGATTAGACGAGAAAGGAGTGTTTATTATGAAGCAAATGTATTTGATGTACCCTTTCTTATCTCCGCTATAGCATAGGGCTATACCGAGTCGATTCTCAGGGAGAGCTCGCGATGGAAGCTTTAACGTGTGGTAGTGAAGTGAACAAACGAGTATTCTTTTCTTGCTTATAAACTTAGTGAATCAAATGTAAAAGAAACTAAAAGAAAGGATGGCTATGTTCATGGTGGAAATCGTTGGAAAAGAAATCAAGAAGTGGATGTGGTATTCACAAGAAAAAGAAAGAAAACTTAAAGAAAGCAATCCATGACTAGCTTACCTTGCTAGCTTGCAAGACTTACTAGACTCCTTGATAGCGAATGCTTGCCTAATGTTGTCACTCCATTAGCGTAGGATTCGTCTCGCGTGTTGACCTAATTACTTTCTCACTTGCAAGATGGTGGTTTAACCATCGGAGAAGAGAAGATCATACAACTTGCAAGATGAACAAAAGCAATCACCCATGAGTTAGTGAAGATGGCAAGGCTAGAGGTTAGCTAGTACATGGAAGGAAAATTAGCTACAAGCCATTAAAGAATTAAAACAAAGCTTGAAGTAAATTGCAAGAAAGTAAACAAAGCAATAAAGAAAGCATGTAAAGAAAGCACATAAACTAGAACCAAGCTTCAAGTAGAGGAAGTGGAGAATGGATCAATCCTTGTTGCTTCAAGTGTCACCCTTGATTACACAAGCTCTCTCTCTCACACTCTCTCTCTTTTACATTGAATTCTATGGAAGAAGAAGAGGGATCTAAAGAACAAAACCTAAAGAGAAAAATACATGAAAATTACAATACTAAACTAATCTCCTCTCTTCTCCATTCAGTTTTTGCTCGCAGGTGAAAATCCAGTATTTATAGGCCCCAGATGAAGGATCCAGAAGCAAGTCTGTTGGCGCAAAATCTGGGGCTCAACGGCCCCAGGATTGCCGCGGATCTCGGCAAGATCTGGGCCGTTGAGCCAGATCTTTCTGTTGAAGGTTGTTGAGAGTTAGTTTGGCCACGTGGTATATCTAGAATCTTCGTTTGTTGGGCGGATCTTTCTGGATCTGGATTTGAAATCTTTGGCTTATCTTAATTAATCACTTAATTATTGCTAATTAAGGTGATTAATTACTTTATCTCCTTTAGAGTGTGTACCTGCAAATAAGTAGAGAAGAGGAGTAAAAATCACATATTTATTTGTAATATGCATGGGGATTATGATGTAAAATATACAATATTGTGTACTAATCACACCCCCACACTTATTCTTTTGCTCGTCCCGAGCAAAACAAAGAAAAGAAAAGAAAATCCTAACTACCAATTTTATTACACCACTTTCGCAGGTGACGCGATTGCACTGAGCATGTGCAACAAGCCGTTAAACCTCTAGGTTACCCTAGAGGAGGAGTGTTGTCTCCTGAGGGTTTTCAGCGGATTACACCCACAAAATCCATAAAGAAAGAAGACAAATGTTAGTATTTTGAAAAACGCATTTTGAATAAGAGACAAGTTTTTAAACTATTTTTGCAAAAATATAAGTGATCCTAGGTCATAAGTCCACCTATAATTATTCTTCCTTAAACTTAGTATCCATGCAAGATCTTGTTTTCAATTAAGGTAAGAATTCAAAATTGGATTGAATATTTATCCTTCATAAAACCTAGATAATATGCACACCGTGTAAGTGAAAATTTCTGGGATTTCAACTCCAACCATCAAGCCATTTATTATTTTATTATATACATATATATATATATTTTTTTTTCTTTTTCTTTTCTTCCCTTAGTTTTCTTAGGCTTTCTAGTTCACCCATGTAGCGAGCCTTTAACCGATGACTCCCAAACCAGATGGTTTTAGGGCACCAGATGAGAAAACATCCCTCGGGTTTAAGGTCTCGAGTAAAAAAGGCCACAAAACTAAGGGGGATTATTTATATGATCACCGTTAGGCGTGAATAATCATGCTTCTTGAGGCACAATTATCCAGCTTAATTAGTGAGATCACCGTTAGGCGTGAGTAATTATGCTTCTTGAGGCACAATTTCCCAGCTTAATAGGTGATGTTTTATTTATATATTTATTTTTTCTCTTTTTTTTATTTTATATATATGGCATTTTGGTCTTTGTTTCCATCCCAAGAAATGTGTAAGTGTGAAGTGCATATTATCTAAGGCAAAAATTCAAGATAAGAATATCTCACCAATTTTTCTTACTTAGCCTATAATTTCAAACAAGATCTATTACTTCAACTAGATTAAGATGTCATAATTAAGGCTTTCTTAATCTCTAAGATACATCTTAATTTTCTTAAAAATAGATCAAAACTTTATCTCTTATTTCAAAAAGTTTTTATTTTTTTATTTTATTTTTTATTTTATTATTTATTATTATTATTATTATTTTTTTCTAAAAGAAATGTAAAAGAAAGAAAATCTAAAAACTCTATGTTAGTAAACCCTCCCCACACTTATTTCATGCATTGTCCTCAATGCATCATGATATATGTATGCATGAAACAAAATGGAAAGGGGAGGAACAAAAATTACCTGAAGGTGGTGGTTCCGGTGGTGGTCTGATTGGTCCACGGAACATGGCCCAATCGTCTTTGCTTTGGGTTTTCAGGAACCCACCAAAAATAGCAAAAATATGACCTACAAGAATGATGTGTGCATGAAGGCTCTTTATTATGTACATGACCCCATCTAATTTCAAGATTTGCAAAATAATTTCTGAGTCAAATTTATCAACTACCTTGTCCCAGAATGGTGCATGAAATGATAGAACAGTTGACTTGGACTCTGGAAGGAATACCGACTCAGGATTATGATTTAAATCAAGTGATGGTTCAGGAGTCGAAGTGAGGTCAGAAATTGTATCAAGTCAAGAAATGGAAACTCAAGTCCACATGTGTTGTCCAACAATGGAATGTGACCTACTATGGGTGATATCTCTTTACTTCCAATTTTAAGAAATTCAAGCTCATCACCGTACAATTCTTCAAAACTTAAGTCAACATCTTCCTTAATAATTGTACAATCAGTTTCAGAAGTAAAGAGATCGAGAAAATCAAGGTCACATTTCTCATTGAGTTCAATTCCACAAGATGGAGAACTTGCCAAAATGTCAATAGAATCTTCAAAAGTGTAGAATTGGGCAAGTTCAATATGATCCTCAAAGATGGATGATTCAACTTCATTGTGAATTGTGAAAGGATCCAAGATTGACTCCGGGAAAAGATTGATATGAGGTAAAGATACCGGAGTCATTATGGAATAAGGAAAAAGAATTGAATCACTGAGTTTGGGTTCAAGATCACATTCCTCATGTAGTTCAATAAAATGTGGAGAACTTGCCAATTTATCAATGGAATTTTCAGAAGTGTAGAATTGGTCAAGTTCAATGTGATCATCAAAAAAGATTGGTGATTCAATTTCACAATGGATAGAAAATGGATCCAATTCTGACTTGGGAAATGGATTGAAATCAGGTAAGGTTATGGAAGTCATGATTGAATCAGGAAGTAGATTGGAATCATCAAATGAAAGTTCAGGATCAAATTCATGTTCCAGTTCAATTTCAGAAAAAGGAAAACTTGCCAAAACGTCAATTGGATTTGAAGTTTGGACAAGTTCAGGTGAATGTGCTGAAATTGAATCAGGATTTCCAAAATGACAAGAGTCTTGGGTCATATCAATAGAGTGTGGTATAACTGGATTAGTCAAAGGTTGATAGGATAGAGTTTCCTCATTCCTAAGAAGGTTATCCAATTGTTCTCTCACACTATTGAAAGACTCAGTAAGATCTTTTTGCATTTGTAACATAGACTCTTTAAAGCTCTCTATACTCTCATCTTGACTTTCAAATGGTTGCCCTAGAATGGGAGTATATGAATCTTGATTTCGAGAAATTTTGTGAATAGTGTGAGTCAAAAATGTGTGATGATGGAAAAGTGGACTCACACAAGAGATCTTTACTCGTTTCCATGACAAATGTTGTTCATTAGGAAGCGGTGAAACTGAGTAAGACTCTTGAAAATACGGTGGAATTGGAGAGGCCAATGTTTTCTGAAAGTATTGCGTTGCCTGTTGTAAATTTGCTTCTATACTCCTTTGTAACTCAGATTTTTCTTCAAATAGTGGTTCAGAAAAAGGAGTATATGAAGTGGACTCGGGAAATGAATGTTGTGGACAAGGATTTTGAAAATTTGACTCGGGGTACGTGAATCCCCAATGACTCGGTGAAGAGTTGAAATTATTTTGGACATTATAATTATTAGATGGGGATATGGGTCATATTGATTCGGATAAGGCCAACCCGGTGTATGTGGTTGGTGCATATTGTAAAACACCGGGTTGGAATTATCCGAATATGGAGTGTGTGTGACATATGGATGGAAAGAATTGTAATTATAAGCCATATCACACAATCACAAACAAAAACAAACAAACAAACAAACAAACAAACAAAAGAAAAAATTTCTAACCTAAGTTAGGGTAGACTTAGACCTAGACGACTCCTAACAAATAGACTGTCCACGGGAGGTTTAGTGTAGACTCTAACCACAAGCTAATCAGTCAGGGAAGGGTAAGGTTGGTGGGAGGTTTTCCGTCCGAAGACGTTCCTTAATTAAGTAACCAGCAACCTTCGGGCTTTCGGCCCTCAACCCCTTTCCTAGACACCGATTTTGCAAGAGTTAAATTCCAATACTTTTCCCCCTTAGGATAATCTCCTAATTGAGTCCGAGATGTCCCTAGGGCCAACGTCTACTTTTTTATTAAATTAGGCTTGGGTTAGTGAGTGCTTGGGTTGTGGTTTTCGGGTTAAGGAAAGGGTAATGACCTCCCCCACCTTATCTTATTTACGGGTATGCCCTTAGAATTGAATTGTGCAAGTGTACAAGAAATATAACAAGGATTCACTCAAAGCAAGAAAATCAAGCAAGGAGTTTGTCCTAGTCTAAATGCAATGCAAACACGTACCTTGCCTCCAGCACTCTTCAACAGTAAAAGTAAAGAATTGAAAAGACACGTGCCTAAAATGCAAGTGTCTAAACAATTTTTAGCAATTTCAATCAACTTTTTACTGTTTTTTAATTAAGTAGGAGTAGGATGCAGAATACAGAAAATCAAGTATAGCAGCAGATGTATTTTACAGAACCAGAGGCCCTGCAGAAAAATGGTGAGAAGTGAACTCCTTATTGCCGCGTTTCCACGACAAATTCTGTGGATCCGCGGCAATTTGGAGGGATCCTGGGCTCTGCTTTCTTGAGCAGAGGCCCAGGTCCACTTATATGTTACTGCAATGAATATTTTCCTGTTTTTTTCTCCTGTAACCTGCAACAGAGAAGAAGAATCGTTTAGTACTTCACTTTAAACCAAAAATAACGTCGCTCTCCCCGGCAACGGCGCCATTTTGATTAGACGAGAAATGTGTGTTTATTATGAAGCAAATGTATTTGATGTACCCTTTCTTATCTCAGCTATAGCATAGGGCTATACCGAGTCGATTCTCAGGGAGAGCTCGCGATGGAAGCTTTAACGTGTGGTAGTGAAGTGAACAAACGAGTATTCTTCTCTTGCTTATAAACTTAGTGAATCAAATGTAAAAGAAACTAAAAGAAAGGATGGCTATGTTCATGGTGGAAATCGTTGGAAAAGAAATCAAGAAGTGGATGTGGTATTCACAAGAAAAAGAAAGAAAACTTAAAGAAAGCAATCCATGACTAGCTTACCTTGCTAGCTTGCCAAGACTTACTAGACTCCTTGATAGCGAATGCTTGCCTAATGTTGTCACTCCATTAGCGTAGGATTCGTCTCGCGTGTTGACCTAATTACTTTCTCACTTGCAAGATGGTGGTTTAACCATCGGAGAAGAGAAGATCATACAACTTGCAAGATGAACAAAAGCAATCACCCATGAGTTAGTGAAGATGGCAAGGCTAGAGGTTAGCTAGTACATGGAAGGAAAATTAGCTACAAGCCATTAAAGAACTAAAACAAAGCTTGAAGTAAATTGCAAGAAAGTAAACAAAGCAATAAAGAAAGCATGTAAAGAAAGCACATAAACTAGAACCAAGCTTCAAGTAGAGGAAGTGGAGAATGGATCAATCCTTGTTGCTTCAAGTGTCACCCTTGATTACACAAGCTCTCTCTCTCACACTCTCTCTCTTTTACATTGAATTCTATGGAAGAAGAAGAGGGATCTAAAGAACAAAACCTAAAGAGAAAATACATGAAATTACAATACTAAACTAATCTCCTCTCTTCTCCATTCAGTTTTTGCTCGCAGGTGAAGATCCAGTATTTATAGGCCCCAGATGAAGGATCCAGAAGCAAGTCTGTTGGCGCAAAATCTGGGGCTCAACGGCCCCAGGATTGCCGCGGATTTGCCGCGGATCTCGGCAAGATCTGGGCGTTGAGCCAGATCTTTCTGTTGAAGGTTGTTGAGAGTTAGTTTGGCCACGTGGTATATCTAGAATCTTCGTTTGTTGGGCGGATCTTTCTGGATCTGGATTTGAAATCTTTGGCTTATCTTAATTAATCACTTAATTATTGCTAATTAAGGTGATTAATTACTTTATCTCCTTTAGAGTGTGTACCTGCAAATAAGTAGAGAAGAGGAGTAAAAATCACATATTTATTTGTAATATGCATGGGGATTATGATGTAAAATATACAATATTGTGTACTAATCAACATGCACATAATGTAGACACACATGATAACTCACACTAATTTATAACATGTAATTAATTAAAATAATATAAAATACCTTTAATAAAACTCACTCATGCATGCATGCAAAAACCCAAGGCACTCACGCACACACACACAATCTCACACATTTATATAACTTTTTAATTATTACACAAATGCCACCACACAATAAAATGTAAAGCTAACCTCGAGCCGATTTGCGGCGCACCGACGGAGGCTCCGACGGAGGCGTACGGGGTCGCGGAGAGTGTCGTTGGATAGAGCAACTCGCCGCGAAGGGCGTGTGGTGCGTTCGCGCTCGCCGACGTCGATCAACGACATCCCGCGGAGAGCCCGAAAATAGCTCGGAATAAGATGCTTCAAGAGAGTTGCTTGGCTCGCCTTCCAATTGTTGTCATGAACTACACTTCAAAAAAAGACATCTTAATGAAAACAAGACACATAACCACAACCAAATTATTACCAATCAACTAAATTCACCATATTAATTTAAATACACATATAATAAAACCCAATCACTATGAATATATATACCTATGTGAAACAAAATGAATACAAGAGGGGAGGAAGCTTGCTCGACCAAGTGCTGTGAAGAGGAGAAGTGGGCGCTGCCAATGTGGGGGGGTTGCGTGCCTTGCCTTGGGGGTGGAGCGGCTACCAACACAGAAATAAAGCATACACTCCCATGATTTGTAAGGAAGTTCACGCGATGGCTGCTGGGTGCGCTCGGCCTGCTGGAGACGTTGCTCTGCTGCCGTGGAGATGGAGGCGGATGTGGGAGCTGCTGGGCGGCTTGCGGCCAGATCAAAGAGGGAGAAATCCAGCCTGGGCTTGGATCTGCTGCGCGCGTAGGGAGGAGGCCAGCCAAGGAGGAGGGGGTTGGTTGCTGCGCCGGAGTTGGGGCGGCCAATGGGGATGTTGGGGTTGTGCGTGGATCTGGTGGAGGTGCGGCTGGGAGAAGAGAAGATAGATTAGGATTTGGTTTTTAGTTTAGGTTTAGAAGTTAGGATTTATTTATAGGATGGGTTATTGGGTTTTGGGAGAAATAACTCAAATAATAATAAATAGAAATAACTATAATAATATTAATAATCAATAGTGACACCAAAAATAGTAGGCAAAATATTAAGAAAGGTAATTAGTCATCACCACAGAAATAAATACAAATAAATGCTAATAACTCTATACTAATAATAACAGGTAATAATAGTAATCCTAATTAATAATAATAATGACAATAATAATAGCAGCACTAAATAGAATAAATAATAAACTTAATGAATAATGAGAATACTAATTAAGTTAACAATTAATAATAATAATGGCAAACATAAAATATCAAATTACCAATTATTATCTCAAAAGAATTTCCATACTTAATAATAATAATCTCAGTAAAATAATAAATCAACTTGATTCATTAAAATACTCGGTAAATAAAAATGTAATAAATACCTAAAGAAAATAAAATACAGTACTATTAGGTTACGGATATTACAGTTTACTTTTTAATAAATTATATTTATTCATATTTAATAAATTGAGTGATTGTTTAGGTAAATAAATCGTAATTATGGGTAAATCATTAGATTGTAATAAATAACCTAAGTATAGAAAAGACATATTGTGTAATGCATGATAACATAACCAAGAAAATAACATTAGCATCTGCTTCATGATTTCATATAACATATAACATATAGTTCATATAATGTATACATGATAGATAACCATAGTAAAATGGTTTGATTATTATTCCACATGGTTTTCTTCCATCTATCACATCTGTCCCTTCATAGCCATCAATCATGATTACGTAGGACTATTACATGTGCACAGATACATGCGGACTCCATGATATCAGATACGGGCACTATTACACTATCACCCTTACCGACCTACCGATACACGGAATACTGTATTGCATATAAAGATCTGTTACACGCTATACCATTCGTTGATGTTTCACCATTTCATAGATACCGAGATTCACGACACTATTCCTGCATGTTTGGGACCTACGGATATACGGCTACACTAGAACACTGGATACCGTCATGTTATATTGATATCATCGTTACATGGATGTTTGATATACTGTTATCTCATCTTCACCCATCACTGTTACACATGCTCACCACACGTGTGTACATGCATGTATTGTTTCCATCTTATTGTCATATGACTCACCGTGCATATGACATGTATTATTGTTCCCTGTTATCCCTGTATTCATGTTATATGATTGTTTCCCGTTACTGATATTGCTATGCCCGTTACTGGATACATGAGCCGTTGATATGCGATGTCTATTGTTCCCGTTCCGTTATCGTGTTTCACGCTATCAACAGAGCTCATGACATGTTACCGTACTTGTTAGTGATAGATAAGAGAACTTGGGTATGGGGGAGACTTGACGGTTGACTAGATCTTGCCGGGTGGATGTCTGGATCCATATTGTTTGTCCCACTGCAGGGGACGGGGTAGTGCTGGCTACCGTCTATTACTCATGAGCATCCCGTTATTGTTTTAGCTTATTGAGTTCTCGTTACATGTTACAGCTCTAGCGGGCTGGTCCTGGTCTCAGCAGCCAGGGGTCTGATAAGGCCGTTGTCCCGGGTATACACGGGATACACCCACCCGATAAGAACTCCTCGACCATGGGTTTCCAATTAACATAATAAAACAGTATACACAATAGTGACGTCGGGAATACTTGTTATTGGTCACTCTCTCGTTTGGATAATGGTACCCGTAGGCCATGTCCGGATGGGTTCGACTGGAGTGCGGGCTCCAGTATGAACTGCCAGTGGTATGGGACACTGAAAGAGATTGATTAAAATACCAGGTGGTACTGATTGCTACTATTGTATAAATGACATGACCTGCCTGATACATGTATGCTCTCTTGTTACTGTTCCTGATAATTTATCTGATCTCATGTTACATGTATATTTGTTACTTTCCTTGGTACATGTTACATTGTCTGTAGTGGCATACTATTCATGCATATATGCATATATTCTATTTTTTGTATACCTTGCATACATCATTACTGTCTATGCACCACACCGTATACTGGTTAGTTAGCATATGCCCATCTGCATGTTCACTTCTATCACGTCACCCCTAGCATGTTCATTACGTCACCACTTGACAACATTATTTATGATATAAACTGGATTCGACTATAGGCATGACCCGAGGATAACCGGTTAGTGATGGTATTAAAAGAAAACATGTTTATATATTTCTACTGCTTCGTATATGCGTATTATATGGTACCACTATTATCACATCTTGTACTATATATTAGTATCATGTTTGTAGTACTATTATATATATTACTGCCTCCTTCATTTTACCACTCACTAGGTCGCTTTCTGACGACCCTGGGTTTGCGTGCCCAGATTGGAGATCCGCGTACCGTAGTACCAGAGAGTGCCTTGGAGTCACATAGGAGATTCCTCATCGGGACTATTCATAGGTATCTTTAAATTTTATTTCTATTATCGTATTTCTCTCAGTTTTTCCTATCTGTTATGATCACTAACCTCTTTTTGCAGGTATTATTGTACTTATTTCATGCTGAAACTCATGTATATCTGGAGGTTATTTACTGTACTGAGGCTTAGCGTACGTACGTGAGGGTTTTCCGCCCTACGTAAGTACGTCGCCATAACATCCCCGTACCTGCGGGAACGGGGCATTACATAGTGGTATCAGAGCCTAGGTTCACACCTGGTGTGGGTAACCACCTGGGTCCATACTCGGGCTCTTGCCAACAGTACAATGAGAGTCAGATGCAAGCTTATCTGTCTCTGAATGGGGATTCCAGCAACGAGTACAAGAATACCATGACCTTGACTATTCATTCCTTGACGCGTTTGTATCCATTCCTTCTTCCAGTTATCAACTAGACTATCTGATTTCCTCCTTGCTTTCGTTTCATCTTCTTGCTTCCAATCTGTTAGTATGCGTTCACTACCAGATTTCCTTGCTTCCAATCTGTTAGTATTCGGTCACTATCAGACTTCTCCATCCCGAGTCCCTTATAGATAGCAGATGTGCGCAGCGAAAGTGCGTGTGCCCGTAACATTTCGGCTTTGGGGTTGGAATTGTTATTCTCACACCTGAATGGAAATTGCGAGGACGCAATTTTTTGTAAGGTGGGGAGAAATGTAACCCCCTGCTCCCCGGTATACGTATCACTGTATCGGTACGCAATACGACGTACAAAATTGATTTGACCGCCATAGTAGTCTGATTGAGCTAATTTCATTTTTAAAAATCTTTTTCTAATATTTTAGATTTTTCAAGATTTTCTGGAATTTTTCGAGATTATTTTGGAAAATCTCCGTAGTCGGTGTCGACCGATACCGATAATCGGCTCTACGATTTTTATTTCACAACTGGAGTAGAATTTTGAGAATCCTCTTTCACCATGTATGTTAGAATCATATGACCGACGTTAGGGTATTGTTGGAGATTTTTCTAAAATTATCGAAAATCCGGCCAAACCGGTGTCGCCCGGTACCAGCGACAGATTCCGAGATTTTTAATTTGCAAACCGGATTGAATTTCTACAAACCATCTTCATCTTACGTCTTAGGATAATATTTTCTATTTTTTGTAATTTTGGGCACCGTTCAGAGCTAGTCGAATTTTGGGCCAATATTATAATCTTTAAATATTAATTTTTATTTTTCTTTTCTTTCCTTTTCTTTTCCTTCTTCCCCAAGCTTCCTTTCCTCCACTGCCTTTGACTCCACGCCTCTCTCCCTCTATTAATATCTCTAATCCTCTCTCTCTCCCCTCTCTCTCTCTAATTATCTAAACTCCTCTCTCTCTCTTTCCAACTCTCTCTCTCTCTCTCTTCCTCTCACTAAAAGTCCCTCTCTCTCTCTATGTTACCCTCTCTCTCTCTCTGTACATCCCCTAAAAGGAGGGGCTGAACCCCTTTCGGCGACTGGCCAGGCCGCGGCACGCGGGCCGCCGCCGCCGGCCGCACCCCGGAGGCCGCACCCCTTTTCCTTCTTCTTCTCCTTCTTCTTCTCTCTCCTTTTCTTTCCCCGTTTCTTTCTTTACCTCTCTCTCACTCTCACTTTTCCCTCTCTTTTGGACGGCTAGAGCCGCCGCCGTCGCCGCCGCCGGCCGGGACCGCCGCCGGCGGGGCCCTCCTTGCCGCCGGCCAACAGAGCTGGCCGGCCTGTTCTCGCGCAGCAGCAGCAAGGGCTGCTGCTGCTGCTTGTAGTGACTTATTGGGTTCGGGTATAACCCGAACCCAATAAGGGTATTAGGTGGAGGGTTGGGTTTGGATATAAACCCAACCCAATAACCCATTAGCCCGTACTCAATAACTTAAGTTATGGGTTTGAGTATTAGATCCAAACCCGACCCGTTATTTCACCAAACCGCATTCGAAACCCAATAAAGGTAAGTTTACATAAAAACCCCTGGTACTTTTCAGTATTTGCGTTTACAATATTTTTATTTACGTATTTATCCTTTCTGTTATGATTTAGCGTTCGGGCGATATCGGGAGCATCCGGACTCCGATTCTGACGATTCTGGATCCGTTGCGATCGGGGAAAAGAGAGCTACCTTCCCTGATTAGTTTGTGAGTGTTTACTTTTTAATAAATTATATTTATTCACGTTTAATGAATTGAGTGATTGTTTAGGTAAATAAATTGTAATTATGGGTAAATCATTAGATTGTTAATAAATAACTTAAGTATAGAAAAGGCATATTGTGTAATGCATGATAACATAACAAGAAAATAACATTAGCATCTGCTTCATTATTTCATATAACATATAACATATAGTTCATATAATGTATACATGATAGATAACCATAGTAAAATGGTTTGATTATTATTCCACATGGTTTTCTTCCATCTATCACATCTGTCCCTTCATAGCCATCAATCATGATTACGTAGGACTATTACATGTGCACGATACATGCGGACTCCATGATATCAGATACGGGCACTATTACACTATCACCCTTACCGACCTACCGATACACGGAATACTGTATTGCATATAAAGATCTGTTACACGCTATACCATTCGTTGATGTTTCACCATTTCATAGATACGAGATTCACGACACTATTCCTGCATGTTTGGGACCTACGGATATACGGCTACACTAGAACACTGGATACCGTCATGTTATATTGATATCATCGTTACATGGATGTTTGATATACTGTTATCTCATCTTCACCCATCACTGTTACACATGCTCACATGTGTACATGCATGTATTGTTTCCATCTTATTGTCATATGACTCACCGTGCATATGACATGTATTATTGTTCCCTGTTATCCCTGTATTCATGTTATATGATTGTTTCCCGTTACTGATATTGCTATGCCCGTTACTGGATACATGAGCCGTTGATATGCGATGTCTATTGTTCCCGTTCCGTTATCGTGTTTCATGCTATCAACAGAGCTCATGACATGTTACCGTACTTGTTAGTGATAGATAAGAGAACTTAGGTATGGGGGAGACTTGACGGTTGACTAGATCTTGCCGGGTGGATGTCTGGATCCATATTGTTTGTCCCACTGCAAGGGACAGGGTAGTGCTGGCTACGTCTGTTACTCATGAGCATCCCGTTATTATTTTAGCTCATTGAGATTCCCGTTACATGTTACAACTCTAGCGGGCTGGTCCTGGTCTCAGCAGCCAGGGGTCTGATAAGGCCGTTGTCCCGGGTATACACGGGATACACCCACCCGATAAGAACTCCTCGACCATGGGTTTCCAATTAACATAATAAAACAGTATACACAATAGTGACGTCGGGAACATTTGTTATTTGGTCACTCTCTCGTTTGGATAATGGTACCCGTAGGCCATGTCCGGATGGGTTCGACTGGAGTGCGGGCTCCAGTATGAACTGCCAGTGGTATGGGACACTGGAAGAGATTGATTAAAATACCAGGTGGTACTGATTGCTACTATTGTATAAATGACATGACCTGCCTGATACATGTATGCTCTCTTGTTACTGTTCCTGATAATTTATCTGATCTCATGTTACATGTATATTTGTTACTTTCCCTGGTACATGTTACATTGTCTGTAGTGGCATACTATTCATGCATATATGCATATATTCTATTTTCTGTATACCTTGCATACATCATTACTGTCTATGCACCACACCGTATACTGGTTAGTTAGCATATGCCCATCTGCATGTTCACTTCTATCACGTCACCCCTAGCATGTTCATTACGTCACCACTAGACAACATTATTTATGATATAAACTGGATTCGACTATAGGCATGACCCGAGGATAACCGGCTTAGTGATGGTATTAAAAGAAAACATGTTTATATATTTCTAATGCTTCGTATATGCGTATTATATGGTACTACTATTATCACATCTTGTACTATATATTAGTATCATGTTTGTAGTACTATTATATATATTACTGCCTCCTTCATTTTACCACTCACTAGGTCGCTTTCTGACGACCCTGGGTTTGCGTGCCCAGATTGGAGATCCGCGTACCGTAGTACCAGAGAGTGCCTTGGAGTCACATAGGAGATTCCTCATCGGGACTATTCATAGGTATCTTTGTATTTTATTTCTGTTATCGTATTTCTCTCAGTTTTTCCTATCTGTTATGATCACTAACCTCTTTCTGCAGGTATTATTGTACTTATTCATGCTGAAACTCATGTATATCTGGAGGTTATTTACTGTACTGAGGCTTAGCGTACGTACGTGAGGGTTTTCCGCCCTACGTAAGTACGTCGCCATAACGTCCCCGTACCTGCGGGAACGGGGCGTTACATAGTGGTATCAGAGCCTAGGTTCAACCTGGTGTGGGTAACCACCTGGGTCCATACTCGGGCTCTTGCCAACAGTACAATGAGAGTCAGATGCAAGCTTATCTGTCTCTGAATGGGGATTCCAGCAAGGAGTATAAGAATACCATGACCTTGACTATTCATTCCTTGACGCTTTGTATCCATTCCTTCCTTTCAGTTATCAACTAGACTATCTGATTTCCTCCTTGCTTTCGTTTCATCTTCTTGCTTCCAATCTGTTAGTATGCGTTCACTACCAGATTTCCTTGCTTCCAATATGTTAGTATTCGGTCACATCAGACTTCTCCATCCCGAGTCCCTTATAGATAGCAGAGTGCGCAGCGAAAGTGTCGTGTGCCCGTAACATTTCGGCTTTGGGGTTGGAATTGTTGTTCTCACACCTGAATGGAAATTGCGAGGACGCAATTTTTTGTAAGGTGGGGAGAAATGTAACCCCCTGCTCCCCGGTGTGCGTATCACTGTATCGGTACGCAATACGACATACAAAATTGATTTGACCGCCGTAATAGTCCGATTGAGCTAATTTTAGTTTTAAAAAATTTTTTCTAATATTTTAGATTTTTCAGGATTTTCTGAAATTTTTCGGGATTATTTTGGAAAATCTCCGTAGTCGGTGTCGACCGATACCGATAATCGGCTCTACGATTTTTATTTCACAACTGGAGTAGAATTTTGAGAATCTGCTTTCACCATATATGTTAGAATCATATGACCGACGTTAGGGTATTGTTGGGGATTTTTCTGAAATTATCGAAAATCCGGCCAAAACGGTGTCGCCCGGTACCAGTGACAGCTTCTGGGATTTTTAATTTGCAAACCGGATTGAATTTCTACAAACCGTCTTCATCTTACGTCTTAGGATAATATTTTCTATTTTCTGTAATTTTTGGGCACCGTTCAGAGCTAGTCGAATTTGGGCCAATATTATAATCTTTAAATATTAATTTTTATTTTTCTTTTTCTTTCCTTTTCTTTCCTTCTTCCCCAAACTTCCTTTCCTCCACCGCCTTTGACTCCACCTCCTCTCTCCCTCTATTAATATCTCTAATCCTCGCTCTCTCCCCTCACTCTCTCTAATTATCTAAACCTCCTCTCTCTCTTTCCAAACTCTCTCTCTCTTCCTCTCACTAAAAGTCCCTCTCTCTCTCTCTATGTTACCCACTCTCTCTCTCTCTCTCTGTACAGCCCCTAAAAGGAGGGGCTGAACCCCTTTCCGGCGATCGGGCCAGGCCGCGGCACGCCGGCCGCACCCCGGCGGCCGCACCCCCTTTTCCTTCTTCTTCTTCTTCTTCTTCTTCTTCTTCTCTTTCCCTCCTTTTCTTTCCCTTGTTTCTTTCTTTCCCTCTCTCTCACTCTCACTTTTCCCTCTCTTTTGGACGGCTAAAGCCGCCGCCGTCGCCGCCGCCGCCGGCCGGGACCGCCGCCGGCGGGGCCCTCCTTGCTGCCGGCCAGCAGAGCTGGCCGGCCTGTTCTCGCGCAGCAGCAGCAAGGGCTGCTGCTGCTGCTTGTAGTGACTTATTGGGTTCGGGTATAACCCGAACCCAATAAGGGTATTTGGTGGAGGGTTGGGTTTGGATATAAACCCAAACCAATAACCCATTAGCCCGTACTCAATAACTTAAGTTATGGATTTGGGTATTAGATCCAAACCCGACCCGTTATCTCACCAAACCCGCATCCGAAACCCAATAAAGGTAAGTTTACAGAAAACCCCCTGGTACTTTTCAGTATTTGCGTTTACAATATTTTTATTTACGTATTTATCCTTTTTGTTATGATTTAGCGTTCGGGCGATATCGGGAGCATCCGGACTCCGATTCGGACGATTCTGGATCCGTTGCGATCGGGAGAAAGAGAGCTACCTTCCCGTGATTAGTTTGTGAGTGTTTACTTTTAGTAAATTATATTTATTCATGTTTAATGAATTGAGTGATTGTTTAGGTAAATAAATCGTAATTATGGGTAAATCATTAGATTGTTAATAAATAACTTAAGTATAGAAAAGGCATATTGTGTAATGCATGATAACATAACCAAGAAAATAACATTAGCATCTGCTTCATGATTTCATATAACATATAACATATAGTTCATATAATGTATACATGATAGATAACCATAGTAAAATGGTTAGATTATTATTCCACATGGTTTTCTTCCATCTATCACATCTGTCCCTTCATAGCCATCAATCATGATTACGTAGGACTATTACATGTGCACAGATACACGCGGACTCCATGATATCAGATACGGGTACTATTACACTATCACCCTTACCGACCTACCGATACACGGAATACTTGAAAGGACACCTAGAGGGGGGGGATGAATAGGTGTTTTGCTAATCTAAAACTAAATGCAAAACTAAGTGTGCTAAATGCGGAAGCTAATGCAAATTTTGCAAACACACTTAGTACAATTAACAAGTGTAGCCGAATTCCCCGTGAAGGGCTCTGAACTAACTCCTCTTGATTCTCCTTGAATGGGTTGAGGTGCTATGTGAAGCTCTTGTTGATTAGGTACAAGTGAGGCACACACAAGCAACCAAGCATATACAAGATATAGCAATGTGAATTATGCAAGGCACAACACAAGCAAATAGATATGATATGACAATATGAATTATGCTCAACACAAGCAATATATGATATGAATGAGGTATGATGCTTTGCACAAATAAATGAGAGAGAGAGTGAGAGATATTGGATCAAACGTAAACACACGGATATGTTTCGAGGTTCGAGCCCCTAGCTCTACATCCCCGCCTACACCACCGTGTAGGATTTTCAATCCACTATACCGTCCACCGAGGACTCCCACCGAGGGAACCTTCACCGAGAAGGATTTGTACAACAATGGAGTACCTAACTCCTCTCTCAAACAAACACCTCCTCACACAAGAGGGGTAGGCCCTTAGCCAAACAACCACAACAACCAACACCTCTATCGAAGAGGGTTTACAACCAAACTCCACCTCTCACAAGAGGGAGCAAACCACAAGCCTCAACCTCTACCAAAGAGGGAGTAAACTCCAACCCAATACAATAACCTCAACCTCTACCAAAGAGGGAGCAACCAAGAAATCAAGGGTTTACAACAAGTGGTATATCTCAACCACAAACCTCTTTCCTTTTTCCACAAATACAAGATCCTAATAGAATAGGATAGAAGATATAGCTCAAGTGTGGAAAACACAAGTGTTTTGATCAAAGAAAATCTCTTGGGAAAATACCAAAATGATATGGAGATAAAGAACAAGAAATCAATTCCCAAAAACTTGTTTTCTTTGAAAATAACAAACACTTAAAAACAATTAAGATTGATCTTTTGGCACTTAAAACTCTTTTGAAAACTCTTTTAAAAACACTGAAGAAGTCAGGAAAAATTTGCTCTAAAAAAACTTGGCCAAAAACCCAAAGAGATGGGGTTTATATAGGCCCATCAGAAAACTAGCCGTTAGAGCTGAGCTGGCAGCTCTGACAGGCAACGGTCGACCGGCCTGGTCGACCGCCAACGGTCAGAAATATGACCGTTGGGCAACTGCGGTCGACCGGCCCGGTCGACCCAAACAAACAGAGAGCACTGTAAGTGCCCCGGTCGACCCGAGCGGTCGACCGTCCCAGTGCCTTCAAACGTGCACAGATTTGTGCACGTCGGTCGACCGGCCCGGTCGACCGACTTCACCCAAGTCGACTAGGTCAGGTTGATTAGTCGACTGATGAAGCCTGGAATAGAAATCTAGGTTAGAAAAAAACAGTATAAAATATTTTCTAAAAATCTTTTAACACTTCTAAAAATCACCAAAATAGTTTTATCATTTATATGGAAACACAAACTTGTGATAAAAATTTCAAGACATATATCAATCATATCAATTCATTTTTGAGTCTTACAAATTTTATCAAAAACAAAACTTGTATTTTTTATCAAACTTGATTTTTCAACACATGAATAGGGATATCAAAATAAGTTTGTTTAGCAAGTTAAACCATGTATGTATATCTAGAATACATCTAATATACATAGAAATAAAGTAAACTTGTTTTGATCTACTATTCATGAAAACCAAATCCAAAACATGAAAACGTGTGTGTTGTGCACTTGAGCATATCAACTATACTAAGCTTTACAAATGGATCTAAACACACTATCTAAACTAGGATACCTAAGTCTTCTTGATGATCTTCATCTTCAAGTAGACTTGCTCCAAAACTCCATCCATGGGCTAGGCAATGTGTGATCTTGACGCTTTGGCCCTGGAATCATCATGAAAAGCTTCTAAACACCTTGTTGAAGCCAATCACCAACTAATATCTTGGTTAATGATCTGAAACTTAAACAACACAAGATTATTAGTAAACATAACTACATGAGTTAATCATCATCAAAACTAGAGTGGAAGGCCTTTGGGCCAACAATACTGTATTGCATATAAAGATCTGTTACACGCTATACCATTCGTTGATGTTTCACCATTTCATAGATACCGAGATTCACAACACTATTCCTGCATGTTTGGGACCTACGGATATACGGCTACACTAGAACACTGGATACCGTCATGTTATATTGATATCATTGTTACATGGATGTTTGATATACTGTTATCTCATCTTCACCCATCACTGTTACACATGCTCACCACACGTGTGTACATGCATGTATTGTTTCCATCTTATTGTCATATGACTCACCGTGCATATGACAAGTATTATTGTTCCCTGTTATCCCTGTATTCATGTTATATGATTGTTTCGTTACTGATATTGCTATGCCGGTTTACTGGATACATGAGCCGTTGATATGCGATATCTATTGTCCCCGTTCCCGTTATCGTGTTTCATGCTATCAACAGAGCTCATGACATGTTACTGTACTTGTTAGTGATAGATAAGAGAACTTGGGTATGGGAGAGACTTGACGGTTGACTAGATCTTGCCGGGTGGATGTCTGGATCCATATTGTTTGTCCCACTGCAGGGGACGGGGTAGTAGTGCTGGCTACCGTCTGTTACTCATGAGCATCCCGTTATTGTTTTAGCTCATTGAGATTCCCGTTACATGTTACAGCTCTAGCGGACTGGTCCTGGTCTCAGCAGCCAGAGGTCTGATAAGGCCGTTGTCCCGGGTATGCACGGGATACACCCACCCGATAAGAACTCTCGACCATGGGTTTCCAATTAAAATAATAAAACAGTATACACAATAGTGACGTCGGGAACACTTGTTATTTGGTCACTCTCTCGTTTGGATAATGGTACCCGTAGGCCATGTCCGGATGGGTTCGACTGGAGTGCGGGCTCCAGTATGAACTGCCAGTGGTATGGGACACTAGAAGAGATTGATTAAAATACCAGGTGGTACTGATTGCTACTATTGTATAAATGACATGACCTGCCTGATACATGTATGCTCTCTTGTTACTGTTCTTGATAATTTATCTGATCTCATGTTACATGTATATTTGTTACTTTCCCTGGTACATGTTACATTTGTCTGTAGTGGCATACTATTCATGCATATATGCATATATTCTATTTTCTGTATACCTTGCATACATCATTACTATCTATGCACCACACCGTATACTTGTTAGTTAGCATATGCCCATCTGCATGTTCACTTCTACACGTCATCCCTAGCATGTTCATTACGTCACCACTAGACAACATTATTTATGATATAAACTGGATTCGACTATAGGCATGACCCGAGGATAACCGGCTTAGTGATGGTATTAAAAGAAAACATGTTTATATATTCTATTGCTTCGTATATGCGTATTATATGGTACCACTATTATCACATCTTGTACTATATATTAGTATCATGTTTGTAGTACTATTATAATATTACTGCCTCCTTCATTTTACCACTCACTAGGTCGCTTTCTGACGACCTGGGTTTGCGTGCCCAGATTGGAGATCGCGTACCGTAGTACCAGAGAGTGCCTTGGAGTCACATAGGAGATCCTCATCGGGACTATTCATAGGTATCTTTGTATTTTATTTCTGTTATCGTATTTCTCTCAGTTTTTCCTATCTGTTATGATCACTAACCTCTTTCTGCAGGTATTCTTGTACTTATTTCATGCTGGAACTCATGTATATCTGGAGATTATTTACTGTACTAAGGCTTAGCGTACGTACGTGAGGGTTTTCCGCCCTACGTAAGTACGTCGCCATAACGTCCCCGTACCTGCGGGAACGGGGCGTTACACTTACTAGTGATAGATTTTTACGCTTTCGCTTCGTTGTCGCGTCTTCAACTTAGTGTTTCTCTATTGTTTGATCGGTGATAGATCATCAACAAATTTTGACTTTAACAAAGCTATTTAAAATAAAAAAATTACTCAAATTTTCATATCAAGCTCTTGGAGCTTGTTTTAAATCATATAAAGCTTTTTCAAGTTTAAAAACAAAATTTGGATGTGTCGGATCAACAAACCCGAGGGATTGTTCAACATACACCTCCTTCTCAATGAAGCCATTCAAAAATGCACTATTAACATCCATTTGAAAAAGTTTAAAATCTTTGAATGAAGAAAAAGCAAGTGTCATCGATGACTTCAAGCCATGCCATGAGTGCAAAGGTTTTTTCAAAATTGATTCCTTCAATTTGGGTGTAACATTAGGCCACTAACATAACTTTATTCCTAATAATATTTTCTGACTCATCCAATTTATTCCTAGAGATTTATTTAGTACCAATAGTTGGTCTATCATGGGGCCTAGAAATAAGATACTAAACTGGTTGCGCTCAAATTGATTAAACTTTTTTGCATGGCAAGTAACCAATATGAGTCGCCCTCAGCTTCGAGGATATTCTTAGGCTCAATATGGGAGACGAATGCACAATGTCCACATAAATCATGAAGTTTGGAGTGAGTAGTTATCCTTTTGGATAAATCTCCTATGATGAGGTCCTTAGAATGGTTTGTAGCATATCTCTATCCTTTGGAAGTGGTTGAATTGGCTCCACTTCAATGTTATGATTTTCGCCATTAGTGTCTTCTTTTTTTGTCATCCACCTCTTGAGCCGGTAAATCTTTCATGCAAATCTTTTCAAAGTTTTCACCTAAAGAATCAATCATTACAATATCTTCACAAGAGAGATTTCTCAAACTTCACATGCATAGACTTTCAATAGTCAAAGTTGACTTATTGAAGACCCTATAAGATTTAATAGTATTAGAATAACAAACAAAGATTTTGAATCAAATTACCTAAGTTTTCTTGGAATTCAAAACAAAACATTTGCAGCCAAAATCTTTGAAATAGGAAATATTTGGTTTTCTCAAATAGTAAATCTCAAAGGGAGTTTTATTTGAATTTTTGTACAAATAAATTCGGTTCTCAATGTAACATGAAGTGTTACAGTCTCGGCACATAGATATTGAGAGAGTCTATATTCTCTAATCATTGTCCTAGTTATTTCTTGAAGAGTATGATTCTTCCATTCAATGACTCCATTTTGTTATGGAGTTTTAGGACAATATAATTCATATTTAATTCTATTTTCTTCACATTAAGTGATAGAGAAATGGTGATGAACTCACCATCTCTATCACTCCTTATACATAAAATTGAAAAACCTTTTTCCTTTCAACTCCTTTTCTAAAAAGCATGAAAATGCGAAAAAGCTTATCTTTATGTTCTAAAAAGAAAACCATGTAAATCGTGAGAAATCTGTTAGCCAAAGGCCTTCACCTTAGTTTTGATGATAACCAACTTATGAAGTTAAGTTACTAATGATCTTGTGTTTATTAAGTTTAGATATTGCTCAAGATCTTAGTAGGTGTTTAGTTTCAATAAAGAATTCAAGGTCGAGTTTTGAAGCTCTCACTCGTTGATTCAAGAGCTCGCGCTTCAAGATCACATCTAAAACTCAAGATGAGTCAAGCTCATGGATCATGTTTGAATCGAGTCGTCTTGGAGAAGAAGATTGACAAGAAGACTTCGATCTAGATTTGTTTGTTTATTGTTGGATCTTATGTAAGAATAGTTTAGTTTTGAATTGTTCAAGTATTCACACACACACACACACACACACACACACAAGTTTAAATAGTTTTTATTTCGGTTTAACCGTTTTGGATTTCAAGATACATATATCATTTCATGAATAGATTACAATCAAAAGAAGTTTATATGGTTTAATGTATATTGGATTTCATCCTTATACATTGATGTTCGTATATGTCTAGAAAAACTTATTTGATGTATCTAGTCATGTGTTTAAGTTTTGTTTTGATCAAAGCTTATTTTGAGATTATTGTCAAAAATAAAGATATATCATTTATCATGTGTATTAGATTCTATTCATACACACTATACTTCAAAAATGTTTTAAAATATTATTTTTGTATTTATATAAGTTTGAGAAAATATCGGTTTTCCATTTCAAAATTGGTTTTTAGAAAATACAGTTTTTGGTTTAAAATTAACATTCTATGCCTCAAAAATAGTTCAAATTGTTTGAAATATGCCTTGATCTTGATCAAACATATTTGTATTCAGGTACTTACATGAACTTATTTGTGTGAATTTAATGAGATTTTATGAGAATTTATAGGTATTTAAAAGACCAAATATTCAACCCTATAATACCCAGTTTGGGTTGTTGTCAACCGGCCGACCGGTCGACTGACGCCTAGTTCGATCGACCGAACGGTCGACCGACGTGCACAAAACGTGCACAAGCCCAAGTCCTTAGGACAGTGGACTGGTCGGTCGACATAGTAAGGGGCAGCCGAACGTTCGGTCGACCAGCTAGCTCAACCCATGTCTCGAGTTGACCCGGTTGACCGAGCGGTCGACGGATAGGCTGTGCCTTGGGGACGGTCGATTGGCCGGTCGACGACATGTCAATTTTGACCTGTTTTAAACCCAACGGCTATATTTTAGAAATCCTATAAATATGAGTTCCCTTGGCCGTTTTCAACAAGAATTTCAAGTGCAATTCTTCCTATCTTCTAGTGTGTTTCAACAAGTTTTAAAAAGAAGTTTTTGTGCTAAATACTCTCTGTCTTTATTTGTTTCAAAGTTTTAAAAAATCAAAAGAAAACAAGTTTTGGGAATATAGTTTTTATTCATCAATTTTCTCATCTATCAAGAAGTTTTTCCCAAGAGTTTTCTTTGTGTTTTCATATCCAAAAACTTTGTGCACTCACATACTTGAGCTTTTCATTGCTCATCTATCCTCTAAGATCTTGTATTGTGAGAAGAGTTGTTTGTGATCTTTTGAGATCACCAAAAGTGTTTGTGATCTTAGTGATCACTAAGTTTTTATTTCCCTTTACTTTGTACTTGGCTTTGTGCCTACCCTTTTTGTGGAGGTGTTTGAGAGTTGGAGTTGTATACTCTTTTGTGTAAGTTGTAATTCCTCAGTGGAGGTCCCTTTGTGGAAGATCCAATAGTAGATAGTGAAAATTCTTCTGTGTGAAGGTGGGGACGTAGAGCGGTGGCTCGAATCTCGAAATATATCTTGGTGTTGCATTTGGATCTTCTATCTCTCAACTCTCTCTTTATATTTTGTATTGCTTTATTACTCATTCAAATACATGCTAGATATTGTTTGTGTGCTCGCACTTATATTCAACCAAGAGAGCTATTAAAGCTCGTCAACTCATAATATAGAGGAATCGTGAGGAGTAGTTTCAGAGCCCTTCACGGGGAATTCGGACTCACTCTTGATTATACTTTGTGTTTTGCAATTAGCTTTAAATTTCGTTTTATTGTCATTAGATTAGCACTACACCTATTCGCCCCTCTAGGTGTACTTTCAATTGATATTAGAGATAGCGCTCCTGATATTCGGTTTAACCACTTAGGAGTGAGTTCCTCATTTGCTAATATATTTGTTACTTTGCACACATATTAGTTCATACTAATGAATTTTCTTTCTCTACCTATGTATGATGTTTCTAACATTGATATATGAAAGTTTAAGATGAATGCTTAACTTCAAATTTTAGGATTGCATGTTTATTTTGCCATTACCAAAAATCTTATGTTGGTAATGACAAGTACTTAGGGCTAATGCACAAGCTATATATGCATTAAACACACTTAGTAAAGAACAGATTTCTTTGCTTTCTCATTGTGATTCCACTTGGAGTGTGGAACACTTTGACCACTCTTAAAGAATAAACTTCAAACAATGTGGAGAGAGAACCTATTAGAGATGAGTCCGAGCAAACATGCATGGTCTGAGGAATAACTCCCTTGAGGTAACTTCAGAATCTCATCTAGATAATTGTGATAGCTCTTCAAATAAATAGTAGTATGGATGCCCATGCTTTAAATGAAGAGCTTTTCATATTTTGTAAAAAACTTGTTTTCAAAATACAAACTTTTGAAAAACAAGAGTTTTGATTTAAAAGAAGAAAATAAAATTTATTTTCAAAACTTAATATGATTTTATAAGAGAAGGTTGAGATTTCAAATGAAAGGGATTCATTGAAAGCTCAACTGACCTTGTTTTAAAAGAAAATAAAATTTTAAAAAAATTGAGTTTAATTCTTCTTGAAGAAAAATGAGGTTTTGTCTTCAAAACTTGATTTTGTATTAAAAGAGAGAGAGATTCTTTGGAAAATAAAATTATTTTGATTTCAAAAAAGTTGGAATGCATTTCTATTAAAAAAGCTTGTTTGAAAAATGATTTTGATTCCTACATTTGTCATGCTTCCATTGGTTCAACTTCTTATATTAAGAATGCATTCACCACATCTTCTTTTATTATTGAAATGAAAATGATATTTGTGATTTGAAGAAGAGTGTTGATTGTTTGGGCTCCACTTTGAACCAATGTGTTATAGATCACAAGAGATTGGAATTTATGTTTTGAAAAAAACATACTCCACATATGCATGCACACCGTCCACGACATACACATGCTTCTCATGTATGCTAGAGTGTACACTTGTACACATTATGATCGTAAGGTCCACCTTACAAAATTTTGTTATAATAAATTAAATATTTCTAATTTTGTAAGTAAGAATGTTTGGGTTAGAAAATGTGCTAACCCCCCAAGGACCCAAAAAAGTTTAGGTACCAAGATCCACTCCTATTATATTTGATGTAGGTGTGGGCTCTCATAAGATGTGAGAGTATTAGTGCCTTGATGGTAGATGCGTTTCGAGCTAAATGATCATATTTCTGAATGCATCACTTCAAGGGAGGTTTGGTGGGAGGACCACCATGGTTTGGAGATATAGAGATTAGTTCATTTGATTTGGTAATTATCTCTAACTTCTTATTGATGTTTACATGCTTCTTATTGATGATTTTTTGCTTGTCTTGGTTTACATGCCCATTAGGATTAAATACAATAATTATTAGACTTGTGATATACATATATAGTATTTGAGATTTACATAGATCATATTTTGTGTTCTCAATGTTGTTTAGCTCTTGTGTATATCTTAGGGTTGATAATACTGCATTCTTTCTGTAATGATTATATTTGTTTATTTATCATGTTTGATATTTTGTGCGTATCTTGTTTTGATTACTTGTTTAAATATAATGTTTGTTAAAATTTGTATTTATACTTATACAATTAGTGAGCTGCACTTGATATTATGTTTGAGTGCTTCACTGCTCATGTGTACTCATTACATGCATTTGTATCGCCTAGTTTTAATGATTATTACATTTACACTTGTATTCCCTATACTGTACATGTTTCTTGAAAATGTGTTTAGCTTCATGTAAATGTAATTTTGCCAAAACTATTTAGATATACATGTTCTATCCTAGAGTCACTTGCTTTATATGTCATATACTCGTTTATAGACTCTTTTCATGTGTAGGATAAATATATTTGTTTTAGTTTTAATAATACATACATATGCCTGAAGTTTAGTTTTGATGATTTCTTGGTTTATGGAAAAAAATTTGTTGTTTTGATTGAGCTTCATTGCTTTATTTCCATGATCATGTTGCTTACATGATTCTTGTGCATTCTATATTTTGTGTTTACTCATGATTTTAGTTTCATGAGCTTATATGTGCTTCATAACTCTTTGAATGTCAATTTTCATGTAATTTCATGTTTTTATGGATACATTTATATTTCATTCCTTATTTGAAGGATTTGTACTAGTTTTTAAAATTATCATAAAACTAATTTCGTATTCTTCAATTGATGGAGTTTTAAACTCATGCTAAAATTGTTTTTAAATTATTATTTTTAAAAACTTCTACCCTATAAGGTTGGTTGGTTGGGCGATCATGTCTTGCGAGCCTTTATGAAAATCTTTTTAAACATGTGTGTAACCCCCTGATCCCTGATGTACGTATCACAGTATCAGTACGCGATACAATGTATAATATTGATTTGATCTTTCTGGTAGTCAGATTGAGTTGATTTTAGTTTCAAATATATTTTCTAATATTTTAAATTTTTCAGAATTTTCTGAAATTTTTCTGGATTATTTTGGAAAATCTCCGTAGTTGGTGTCGACCTATACCGATAATCGGCTCTATGATTTTAATTCTCAAATGGAGTGCTTTTTGGTAATCTACTTTCATATTGGGTCTTATATTCATATTATCTACGTTATGGTATTTTTGAGAATTTTTCTGAATTATCACAAATGGGCCAAACCGTGTCGCCTTGTGTCGGTATTACACTTCAAGATTTTTAACTTACAAATCAGACTTTATTTCGTGAATCCAATTTCACATTCCTCCTCCATGTATATTCTCTTTTATAATTTTTGGGAACCGTTCGGAACTAGTCTAATATCGACCCAATAAAATAATAATAAAATATTATTTTATAATCTTTTTTTCTTCTCCTTTCTCCACCGCCTTCTTTCCACAGCCAAACCCACGGCCTCAATCTTCTCTCTCTCCCCTTAAAAATCTGTCCCACTCTCTCTATCCCTCAATCCCTCCCTCTCCCCCTATTCTTTTCTCTCTCTATTCCTTTCTTTCCTCTCTTTCACTGTCTCTCTTTCTCCACACACTCTCTCTTTGTTTTCTGTCTGCCACGGCGGCAGACCGTCACAGCCTTGCCGTCGGCGAGCTGGTGCTCCCCGATGGCCGGCGTGCCACGGGCACCACCCCTCCCTTTCTCTTATTTCCTTTCTCTTTTCTTCTTCTTTTCTTCTTCTTCTTTTCCTTCTACTTCTCTTCTTCTTCTTCTTCTTCCCATGTTCTTCTTCTTCTTTTCTTTCTTTTCTTTTCCAGTGCTTCTTCTTTCTCCCTCACTCTCTCTCTCTCTCTCTCTCTCTCTCTCTCTCTCTCTCTCTCTCTTCCTCTCTGTGCGCGGGCCCAGGCCGCCCCGCGCCGGCAGCCGTGGCAGCGCGACTGCGCGGCCAGGCACAGGGCAGCAATGCGCTGCCCTATTCTTTCTGTCTCTCTCTCTCTCACCTCTCTCTCTTTCTCTCTCTTATTGGGTATAAATCCAATTCTATTCAATCAAACTATTAGCCCTATAAAACCCATTTACCCATTAAACTTAAGTTACAGGTTTGGGTATTGGATCCAAACCCGACATGGTAAGAGCCCAAACCCGCATCCAAAATCCAATAAAGGTAAAATTACAGGGAAACCCCATTACTTATCACATTTGCATTTTAACATATTTATTACATATTTAATATAGTTTATTAATTGTAATGTTCGGGTGATAACTGGAGCATCCGGAGTCCGATTTGGACGATCTTGAAACCGTTGCGATCGTGAGAAAGAGAGCTACCTTCCCATGGCTAGTTTATGAGTGTTTTCATTTTATAAATTATATTTATTCATGTTAAATTGAGTGATTGCTTTAGTTAATAAAGCGTAAATATGGGTAAATCACTATAAATGGTAAATAAAATATACTTCAGTATAGAGAAGTCTATAAAATATAAGTAATAGATGATTATATCTATTCCATATGGTTTAGTTACATCTATCATATCACTGGACATTGTCACTTCGTTACTGCTACATGTATATTGTCACTATGACACTGTCATCATTACAGACCCACTTATACACTCGACACAGTATTACATGTCAACATCTGATACACTACACAGGACACTATCATTTCATATTTATGACCACTGTTTCATGGATACGCGACACTGATATTTCATGTGCTAGTATCATCGTCCACGGACATTCTAATGCACTGAACGCACTAGATACCGTTATTTCATGATGTTCCATGTACGTGCTCACACTTACATAGATACTGAGATTCATGACATTATTACTACATGTTCGTGAATCACTAATACACTGAGACGCTATTACACTGGATACCGCTTGTCACGCCCGCTTCCCAAAATACGGAATACAGGTGCCTGACGATGGCCAGCAGATACTCACGAAGAGTGAAATCTCTTCCATGAGTGCTTAGGCTGTCAATAACAAGCAAGATAGCACACATATATGCACATACAACCAAGCACAAAGATAAAATCACATATATGAAAAATGAATCATAAACAATATCATCCACTATATCTGAATAAACAAGTCAAGAAGAAAACTGAACTCACCGGAGAACAGCGAAACCAGAATATGATCTACGAAAATTCTCTATACCAGCTCCTGATCTAAATACTGAAAATAAAATAAAGGTCCGTCAGAAGCGGACTAGCAAGAGTACACGAAACAGGAAGGAGAGAATATGAAAATATAGTAATAGTAAGTAGGATATAAGAACAATATGTTTGGAAATATCAAGAACTGAATGTAATAACAGTAACAGGAATAATCAGAAGATAGATCATGTACAATAAGACCGTGCGTGCATGGTGTGACATGTATATAATGAACATGAGACGTCCTGGACAAGTAACTGTCGTGTAAAATAATCACAAGATCATAAGAACTCGAGATCACAAGATAAAACATCATGGTAGGTCCAGGAATGTCATGTAGTCAAGATAATGCAGTCACATGAGTCAAGTGTCAGTATCTTAAAAATACATATCAGATACTAAATCATTGAAGGCAATGAAGGATATGATGCAAGTGCATATGTCTAGCATATTTTATTATCCTAACTAATGCAACCATCCTGTGCCCCATCCCATAGGACAACTGCATATCAAACAAGTGATGCGTTAGTGGATCCTGATAGCAGGGAGAGAAACAGTTCAATGTACTCAGAATCATGTAACATGTAATAATAGGAGCGCGCATAAATAACAAGATCATGTGTGGCATCCAAACCCATAAGGGCGCCCTTCCAAGCACACCTCCCTGGATTTCCCCTGCTACAGTCTCCCCCAATAACCCGGCTTGGTTAATTTTATTAATTAAATGCAAATGCAAACAGTGTGTTACCGGTGTTACAGGATCATGAATCGGTACCAAGAATATCAACATTAGATGGTAAACACGATGTGTATCAAAATCATGGGACGATGTAGATAGTGGACAATATCAAGTGATAAATATAAAGTTGTGCAAGTGATACCAGATGCATGCAAAATAGTGCAAGTAATGTCAGTGAATGTAATCTAAATGTCAAAGTAAAACGGTCATGATCATGTGTCCATAATCCAATAAGATATCCCGAATAATTACTCAGAAGATAATGGTCAATTCCTTGATTAATTTTAATAATATTAGGATCACAATACAATCTTTACTATCAATCCTTCTTTATTATTATCCAGTTATCCTCAAAATCCAGATCAAGATATTATCAGATTAGTGTAGATTTCATTGATTCGCCATCAGTCTATCACATACAAGCAATCATGCAACTGAATGCATTATGTACAGGAACGAGATGTAAATGCGATATGTAAGGCAATGTAACATGATCACGAGACGGTACAGTAATAATATCAAGAATAGAATAATTAGTCATATAATCGGAAGAGAACAGCTGATATGTAATTATGATCACAGGATAGTGTTGACGATCATGCGATGTGATAACCATGATTTATAATTAGAGAGAAAGAATTAAGATCAAGATGAAAGTCAACGAGAGGAGAATCGTGTACACTTGCCTGATGTCGTTGGAGTCTGAATTCCCGTAACTGCAACCGGCTCTGGGTAAAATTTGCGGCCTAAATATTACGTGAATTAATTAGAGACTTGACATGTTCTTATTCAGTGATAAGTTAAATAAGAAAGTAATTTTTTTTACTATTTATTATAATTTTGGTTAATTAATATTTCCAAATAATTCAATTTCTCGGATTTATAGCAACTATTTAAAAATATATTTTCATGATAAAATATATGCATAAAATAATAAATTGATGTATAATGTTTACGTATTACTGAATATGAATTTCATATGTTTTTTTGTGCTATTAGAAATTTATTGGTCATTTAAATAAAATATCAATGAATAGTAATTACAAAAATATTAATTTCATGTTATTCTAAGCAATATTATATCAAAATAATTTTACAGAGTTTCAAATTTAGTTTGGATTTTCTGTGAATTTTCTAGAATTTTCTGTGAATTTTATGGAATTTTCTGAATTAAAATAAACCTTAAAAATCAATAAAAATAAATAAAAAGCTTAACGGGTCTGTTGCTACAGTAATGGGTTTGG